>JAJDFF020000041.1:0-137822 GCA_021527025.2 Geoglossum cookeanum
AGGGCAAGCTCGCTTTGGCCGAGCAGATGTATGAGCGGGCCCTGCGAGGCTACGAGAAGGCGCTCGGTGCAGAGCACACGTCGACACTCGACATAGTCAACAACCTGGGGATCGTATACAAGAATCAGGGCAGGCTCGCTTTGGCCGAGCAGATGTACGAGCGGGCCCTGCTAGGCTACGAGAAGGCGCTCGGTGAAGAGCACACGTCGACACTCGACATAGTCAACAACCTGGGGAATCTATACAACAACCAGGGCAAGCTCGCTTTGGCCGAGCAGATGTACGAGCGGGCCCTGCGAGGCTACGAGAAGGCGCTCGGTGCAGAGCACACGTCGACACTCAACACAGTCAACAACCTGGGGAATCTATACAACAAACAGGGCAAGCTCGCTTTGGCCGAGCAGATGTTCGAGCGGGCACTGCGAGGCTACGAGAAGGCGCTCGGTGCAGATAATATCACAACTTATATCCCTGCGCTCAACACGGTGTGGGGTCTCGGCTCTCTCCTCGAACGTCAAGCCGATTTTGCAAAGGCTAAGATTATGTATTCGAAGGCTCTTGCGGGATATGAGAAGGTCGTCGGACCTGATGATCCTAGATGTCAACATTTGCGGGAAAATTTTCAGGCTTTGAATGCCACGACAGAAAAAGAGGCCATGAAAGGTATAAAGGGGTCGGTGAAGAATTCTAACTGAAACATCGCATCTAGATACTAGAAGAGGTTCACCAAATCACAACGCTATAAGCTATCTAGAAAGCTTGGATTAAGGTAGGCCCTTGCTTTGCCTTTGATGTATAATATTTATTTCTTTCCCCCTACTTATAGAGGGTCAAGGGGAGGATATGCCTTTATAGTGCTCCAGTGTTGCCACTGGACTTCTAGCATCTTCTATGACAGCGTAGCATGTATTGGGGAGGTCTTAGACGTTGGCGCTAACCTACAAGCTTGGCAAATGATTAAATAAGTGAAATTATATTGTAATTAACTAGTTAGTTTGACTAGGAGTACCGACTCATGTGGCAACCTTGTATGAATTTGCGTGCCACAAGGCTAATGACGATTTTCCAGCATGGTAGTGAGTCTTAAAGCTCGGATACGACACTATTATGAGTATCAAGAGCGATAAGAGCTTGATGGTGGAGCTGTGGTGAAGGAACTCTGTTGCGCCATAAAGGGGGACTTTCTGCAAAATCGGGCGCGAGGGCGACGACGCGAATGTAGGTTTCTAGTGGGAGGGGTTCAGAGTGTTCAGGAGTGGCCACAGAACAACTTTTACAAAAATATGGGAGATATCTATCTATGTGTACACAGAGTTTGGGATGCTTAAAGTCAAAGTACCTATCACTTTTCTCGGCACAGTGGATTTCTCGCTACCTAGAGAGGGACATAGATGTAAGATTAGGATCCTACGTTACGGGGAGGCGATTCCTCTTGTATTGAAGAGAGTTGTCCTGAGTCATATGCTGGCTAACCGGGCAATTCAACTCTACCAGCATAAGCATCCCCTCCGGGTAATTCTACGATACTTGTTTGGGAGGGATTGGGGATGTGGTGGTAGTAGTAGTAGTAGTAAATCTCATATATAATCACTCGAGGACAAGACGACCTCACCAAGAGTCTATCCTTGGCAGCCTTCACTCATTTTGACCTTGAGGAGATGCCAGGCACTGGCTTTTGGCCTTGTGCTATAGGGTGATGTTTGTGGTCACATATTCCACCATGTAGTTGCCAGATCTCGTGAAGTTGCCATGAAGTGAAAACCTCCAGCACCCTATCACAACCACAACTTCCAAAATCAATTTTAGAGTAATAGCTTTAGAATTTTGCATAGGATTCCTTTTATATGTAAATAATTTAAAAATAAAATTTAAAAGAAAATAAACAACAACTGTATGCATGGTATACAAATCTGTGAAATTGCTCTGATTTTTTTTTCTTGCTCTAGACCTTATCACCATATCAGTAGAAGATACACTCTCACCTGGTCCAGCTATAAGGACCTTCCTTAGTCTTTGGATATAAGGTTCTAATACTTCAAATACTTCAGAATTAGAAGTATTAGAAGATATAAGTATTGCTTTAAGATTAATATTTTTTAAATAATATTAGAATACTCCAAATATATTAAATGTTAAACTAACCTTCTGAATCTGATACCTGAGTTTTAGATTCACTCCCTGATGTTACTAGAGTAGTAGGTAGTACTATAACCTTCCTAACTACCCCTTTGCCTTTTTTACTATCTCTCTTATCTCTTTTGTAATGGAGTCACAAGAGTTCAAACCACGGAGTGAGCCTTGCTTGTATTGCCAAGGTTTGTAGCTTGCGAACCTCTTAAAAGACTAACGAGGATGCTTCTTATAACCTCATCAGTCAATGCACCTATTGTACATAGACCATCATTAGCATAAATCGACTATATATACTACAAACCTCGAACATATATATAAATCACTAGTTCGTAGCCTCGCCGAGATGACCGCCTAATCATGACCCCGTATAAGTACCTGCGACCACTTACCCAGACTCTAACATCTTTCTATTTTTTTCTTCTTTCTTATTATTACTTTAGTAAGCTTCTTCTACTTGACTTCATATTACTCTAGAGTAGCATTTATAATCAGGGTGCAAAAGTTTGCATATACCTTTGCGAAGCAACCTCAATACTTCGTCTACCACCCTTCTGCATCAATAACTGCTTGACATCTCCACTCCATACTTTTGATGTAAGGTGCTGACAATGAAGCTCTCAAAAGGAGGCTCTCAGCCACGTCGGACTGCCCAAACCACTTACAGCTTCTAGAAGACTCTATGACATCAGTCCTCTGCGTCAACGATGAGACTGCAAGCAAGTAGCCACAATCATCTCTCGCAAGCATATAACATCAAGCGCATCCAGACGTACAATGGAACCAGTTCCTATTGGACAAAGACATTGCTATGGAAGTAGCATGCTATAGAGACGATGCTACGAAAGCAGCATGAACACCCCATTGACAATATCTCCATTACCAGCAGAAGTCAGGACAATGGGTGTATAGCTATGAGGCAAGGTAGCCAGCGTAGAGCCAGCGAAACCATGTATTTAAGCAGCCCACTGCCCATAGTAGAATGGGCAGCAATTAGTTCTTCTTCTAAGTCACAATACTGAGAGCACTTCTGCTAATTGCTTCTTTACCTCCATGATAATCCCATTGCCTCTACAAATGTATTACGATTGCGCTACGACAGAGCTACTCCATCGTTACTATAAGCCGTCACACTACTATATATCTCTAAGACCCGCGCTATAGTTCTTATATTCAAGTAATTGTAAAAATCTCTCATCAGCTATTACCTCCCATGCATTAGGCAAAACTCCTTGCAAAGCAGCTTTGATATAAGTCTTGCCTTCAACTATATCCAAAAATCCATCTTGAACTCGATGACAATTTTCTTTCAGTGGAAACCAACAATGTTTGATTAGATTTAGATCTGGTAAATATGGAGGCCACTCCATAACTGTAATTCCCATATCTGCAAGTTATTGAATAGCAGGCTTATGTCACGAACCTCCAATCGGAGCCTCCAATCTAGTCTCTACAAGTCGCATCGAGCTGCATGAACTCATTGCCAGACCCACGAGCCTCATGCAAAGCCCTCAAACCTCTACGCGGACCTCAACCTTGCTGCCTAACGAACCCACGAACAGACCACACCGCGAACCACTACCGCTCGTAGTATAGCTAGCGGGCCCAACCATAGCTGGCATGGCTTGTGACAGTTCGTGGCGAGTTCGAGAGCTCTCTCTTCTTATGTATATAAAGGTGAGATCTCCTTCTATACCTCCTCTCTTCTTTAGCTTTGAATTGTCAAATAGAAGTAGTCCTACCTTGCTTTCCAAGCACCCGGAATCTACGTTTGTGACAGCTTAAAGGTATGAATAGGTGCATTGTCTTGCATAAAAATGCTATCAGTATCAAGAATTGTTGGTAGCTCATCCTATAGTATTTTTAAATAAACTTGTCCAGTAACTTCACCTTTTTTTGAATCTAGATCACCATCCAAGAAAACCAAATTTGATTATCGATCTCCTCCAAATGCTGCCTAAACCATTATTGAAACTCGTTCCAAACTAACACATTGTTGTATTGTAAAAAGCTTCCATTTATCTTCTGGTATTCGAAAAACCCATTCTCAGCGATATCCTTTCCCCCGTTTCATAGAACATTCATCACTCCAAACTACTTTTTTCCATTGTTCAATTTTCCAATGAACATGTTCTTTAGCCTATTGTAGTCGTTTAACGGCATGTTCTGGTTTGAGAGCTGGACATAGATTTTTTTTCCACTTTCGAAGGTTTTCTGCATGTAAATGGCGTTTTACAGTTAATAGACTTGCCCAAGGACATAACTCGGCTCGAAGAAAAGAATAAATAGTGTCTGGATGAGTTTTGATATAATTCATTATTTCTTTATCTTATTCTTTAGTTGTGACATATGTTCGTCCAGAACGTAGCTTTGACATACTAATTTCGCGATCAAGATCGTGATTGATAGTACTTCGTACTGTTCTTAAAGGTATTAGTGTTGACATTGTTGTTGAAATTTTTCACAAAGAAAGACCAGCATTTCTCATTTCGATAATCTGCTCCCTTTCATAAGATGTCAACTCTTGTCGCTTTGTATTCATGTTGGGTGGGACACCTCGAGGTATTGTGTTATGTGTCGCGTAAGTATGCGCAAACTTTTGACCTAGTATAGTACATCCTCTTGAGCAAATAATTTTGTATATCTCATGTCTTTCTTAATCATCCTAACTCTGCTTTTCTTATAAGCAACCTTTATATTAAGGCACTTTTGTAAAAAAGTAGTCTCATACTTAGCAACAGATTTCTGTATCTAAACCTTTATCCTAAACTTGTCTAACTTTTCTAAGGCACTTAATAGAAACTCCTTAATACTATCTTAAAGTACTAGTTACTTTAAGTACTTCAATATTTAGTGAAATTGATGTGATTGCTTAAGGGTTTTGAGAGCACTAGTTAATATTTGTGGTTTTTTCTAAACTATAATATCCTTATTTAGTTTATTTTGAACCTTTTTTCTATTATATGGAACCAATTCAGTGCCTGCTTATACTACTTTGATATTTTAAAAGGTATATATACTCTTTTTAGCTTACTAAAGTAAGAGAATAAAGTCTTCTCTAGAAATTGCTGGATATCTTCTTTTGAACTATTTAGTAAGTAAAATACTATAATGGTGCTTTAAAGAACTAAATAGACTAATATCCAGGGGCTGAATAAGGTTAAAATATGCCAGAAGAACAAATATCAAAACTTCATATCTTTAAGCAAAGTCAAGAAAAAGGTAGTTGTAATATGATTTATAGCTATCTAGAAGAAGAAAGTGCTAGTCTAGGAAGTTTCTATGTATAATATTAGTTATATAGAAATAGAAATTTATATAGCGTTAGTAATAAGAAAAAGAAAAGAATATAAAAAGTAAAAAGGATAAATTTACTTAAAATATGTATTAGGCTTAAAATTGTATTCTAACTACCTTAATCCAATCTCATTTAATGTCCAACCTTTCAGAGAATAAACATAAACTCATCTAAGACCCTCTTGCTCTTTAATATATATTCTTATATAGTGATTTGCCCTCTTTATAGTTACTAAATGGGGTAACACTATGTAAAGGTCGCCCATATAGCAAACGCCAGCTGGCTGAGGGCCGCAGGCGGTCCGCTGGCGGCACGTGACCGACATGTATATAGCCTCATCGCTGGCAGCCTTTGGGAGCCAGCAATTAGTTCTTATTAAGAAGTCATCAAGAAGTCACTTTAACCTCGTCTCTCATTGCTAGAAGCCTAGCCGGCGCTCCTATGGATCGCCTGTGGCACCCTGACGGCGCAGCTAACTGCCTGCCCATTAATTTATTGCCTACGAGACATCTATATACACTGTGACCGGCACACTACCAGTACTACGACGAGACACCTGTGGGAAGGCGTCTCAGCACCCCTTACATACTGCTTCTTCAGTAGACACACATTTCAGAATAGTAATCAGATCTCTATTTCCATCTTAAATATACTTAAGGTTCTTTTTACCCTTCCTGTAAACTATTTTACACTTTGCTAATATTCTTAATAAGAAGCTCTTTTTATCCATATTTCAAATATTGACCTTCTTAACTTTATACTTTTTTAGCACTTTATGAAAGAGCTTGAAATAATGTTTCAGTACTCTAGAGTTACTAGTAGCACTTTTTTGGCACTTTAGATATTGACTAAATCTGATTTAAAGCTCAGAGTAGCACTTAATGAACCTATCTAACCATTGCTTTCCTAAAGAGGTACTGGGTTGGGAATATTGTATTATGGCTAGGATCTTGTCCCTGACAAGATCCAGGCATAGTGATATATTCATATTATCTTATATATAGATTCATTTGACTAATGCTTACTTTTGTTGAGGATTAAGGAGGCATTCATAAAGATATATTTTTTAGTATTATTGTTTTCTCTTATTCTTCTTATCATGCAATGTCCTCTCTACTACATTGAACTTCTTAGCTGTTAGAGGAAGGGAAAGCTTTGGTTGGAGGGTTAGTTTCTTCAAAATAGCCTATAGTCTGTCTTCATAACTTTTATTTTACTTTAGAGGTATGTTTTAGCTTTATAAGTTTATAACTTTTGAAAAAAAAGAGATATGAGAAATTTGAAATCATCAGGCAAATCTATAGGTAAAATTGACTTTAGGACAAATCACATATGTCTATATGTTGGTACTGTGGGATTAGGTAGTCAAGCCAAGAGATGCATATAAACTTGCATATTCTTGCAAATACTAGCCCTAACTCCCAAATAGCATCCTATTATTTTTGCATCTTTGTACCCAACAAGCTCTACTCTTGCTACATTTACTAATAGTATTTATTTCACCTCTCTAACGAAATTCACAAGCACATGCCTACTCACGGCACGTTCCCACTTTTTTGCATAGCAGCGCTGTTACCAAGATCTTCAACAACGACTTTAAATTAAGAGCTAGAGGTTTGAAATCGTAATATATTAGACATTAAACTATATAGAATAGATATTGGAAAAAAAAAAGCTCAAATTCGAAAGCGCTGTGGCTGACGAATCAACTGCCGACGAAATTCTGTCTTGATGACCTCCCCCATTGAAGCGACTTCCTTTCCCCCTATCTTTGCCTGCGGTAAAGGATAAGGGGTCTTCAGTGACTACACGGTAATCTAGAAGCATTATTAGCTAGTGAATTGCCTGCCCAAGCCTTGCCTAGGGCTCTACAAACCGTTTTCGACCGCTTCCTTGGTGCCTTCTGCTCAGCAGCTCCCTCCGCACTTCGTTTCCTGGCCGTCAAGGCCTCCTGAGCCATGCGCTCGTGATCCCTAGCCAGCCTGGCCTTTTCTTCAGCTGCTGCAAGCTTTCTGGCCTCACGGTCAGCCTTCCAAGCAGCTACCGCAGCTGCAAGAGCAGCTTTTTTCTCCTTCGAGAGCTGCCGCTTCGCAGCTCTCGCTATGGCAGCCTCCTGCTTCTCCCGCTCCCTTTCCTCACAACGCTGAGCTTGCTCAGCTTTGCGGCACTCTTTCTCCTCCCTCTCCTGCTTTGCAGCATCCTCTCGAGCATCATAAAGCTCCTGAGCACGGACTCGTGTGCTTGGGGAGATTAGGAGCGCATCCCCACTCTACTCCTCTCCCAGTATATTGAGCCGAGTACCCTTGGCCTGCTTTCGCTTTTGCAGGACAATGGCTCGCTCTAGGCCAAGTACATGGGTCTCTAGAAGACTGACTTTTGTTGTCAGCTTCATGTGGCCTCGCTCCAGGCGGTTCATAACAGCAGAAGAAGGATCAGCGCGAAGCTCCTGAAAGGCACGACGACCAGTACGAGGGGTCAAGGGAGTCGGTGGGCAGGTGATAGGAGGAAGAGCAACGAATTTTTGTATAACTAGAATTGTTAATACTCTGTTTGGATTGAAAGGAGAGATACCCGTAGCTTCAAAACTTGATATGATGTTCTCCTTTATGAAAGCAGAGTCCCAAGCCAAGCGGAAGAGACCCCAGAATAGCTGCTTATTCATGCTCACCAGCCCAAGGCTATGGAACATAAGGTCATTCAAGCCTTTCGTATATGCTTTCGCAAGCGGAGAGAATAGGCCAACGTCAAGAGGCTGCAGGTGATGAGTCGAATGCGGTGAGAGAATTAGTAGAATGATCCTCCGCTCATCAGCTGCAGCAATAAATGCCATATTCACATGGCTTGAATGCCCATCAACAATGAGCAAGCGATGAGATCTCCCTGCCTTCTCCTTTGTATAGCAATCGAACAGGCCAACAAGCCACTAAAGGTCAAGCGAATTGCTGGTCCATCCAGATGGTGTCGCAGTGAACCAGGCTAGGTCAGAGCGGTCAACATCCTCTACCCAAGAGCTGCGTAGGTCATGTGAGTCCCCTCTATAGATGAGAGCAGGTGGGAGAGCACTGCCATCAGCACAAATGCCAGCCAGGACACTAATGAACTCGTGACTGCCATCTTGACTAGCTCCAATGATTCGACCAGTTTCAAAGGCCTCGCGAGTCAATGTGCGTTTCGTAGCACTTGCCTGGCCCAACATGAAGCCCTTCTCATCCATGTTGTATATGTTCTCTGCAGTAATGTTGTATTTATCGATAGCGTAATATAACTATTAGATGTCAGTCGAATTTTCAAGAAAAAAGAAGTAGAAAGCACAATTCTAAGGCAAAACGTCACTTACTAAGTCATAATAATGTTGAAAACGATAAGAATTATCAGCTTTCTTTCGTGCATGATCGATATTACGCAAATACGTGCTGGAAAGCTGATCTCTATGACGAGCAACAAAGTTTGCATGCCAGTTGATTCCAATCGGCCCCATCACAATCTTCTCTGTAAGATTGCATATGATTCGAGGGGTTGGTGGTAACCCTCGTATGGTAAGCTTATCAATATATTCAATAAGCACCTCTTCCTGTGCATTGTTGAGCCGGCGGCTCGATTCTGATCGATAGGTCTCTATAGACCGAGTCTGGCCTTTAAAGCGCTTTGCCAGGGTCGTTCGTTCGAGTTTCCATTTTTTCGCTGTAGCCATGAAATTAGGCTTCCTTTGTGACTTCAAATCCGCTATCGCAGCTGCAATGCGATCATCGTGACTCTGTTGCAACACATTCGAATCACGCATCATGGTGTTGATGAAAGTGGGAATGTGCCGTGAGTGGGCACGTGCTTGAGAATTTCGTTATAGTAGCTGGAATTGATTTCATTAGTTTTGAGTCTAGCTTTGAGCTTAGAGGGAGAGGTATACCAAAAGGGGGTTACTCAAGGGATTTCTATATTACATCACCAATACTTGGTGCACCAGCCTGAAATTTTTATTTTAAATTATTTATATGCTAGGCTAGCTCCTGTTAAATTTTTATGACCCTAGGACAAAAATTGAATTTGGCAAAATCCAGTGGGGTGGGGTTGTGATGATCCTCGCTTCACGGCAACTTCGCGGGGTCCGGCAACTACACGGTGGAATACGTTAACGGCTGAATTCGCCCCGCTCCTGGGCTATATTTAAAGCTGCGAAAAACAGAACCTAGGACAGCATTCGAGCCCGACGCATCGTTGCAATGGCGGTCAGAAGCCCCAGTCGCTTTCAGCCAGCAGCACGGGATTCTGTATGATTCGGCCAGAATTGTCACGTCCTTGCCCAAGAGAACTTCATATCTTGCACCACGACCTTGACCAAGACTGCCCATCTTCTAATTCCTAGTACAAACCTCGTGGCGGCCACCCTCAGAAGCCGTTCGCCCATTCCTACACTCACTCCCGAATCTATTTCCTCTGTAATTCCTATCATTTCAGCCCTAATACACCGCAGGTAAAACAAATCCAGATTTTTTTTGGCTAAGGGTGGATAGAATTTTTTGGCGCTATGATTTTTACCTTATTAGTTGGTATTGCCAGAATAAGTAGGAAGTGAAGATGAAGCGAGAAGATAATAAGAAATGGATTTGGAGTGGATTCCTTTAAAGAGGCACAGACATGAGGCCATAAAGCGCAATAGAACAAGCATTCCCATGGATGCCTAAACCAACGAGAAAGGGAACAGACTTTCGCCCAACAGGAGCATGTGTGCTGTCGCAGAGCACGTCTGGTCTACAACAGACAGAACAACAGTTCAGTTGCATCATGCAGTATCAAGCGCTCCACTGACGCAAGGCCCTGGTCATATCCCTAGTATTGCAATGGTCAGGGCCTAAAACCTTGGCGGAAAGCGTTGCGGCACGCTTCATTAACTCTACGGCCTCCCCCTTGCGGCCCTGGGACATTAGAGTGTCTGCGAAGTTGTTCATACTCGTCAAGGTAGATGGATGTTCCTCCCCTAGCACTCTTATTCTCGTTCTTAGAACGTGGGATTCCATCTCTGCGGCCTTGCTTCGACGCCCTTGGCGTCTGTAGACTAGTGAAAGGCTGGCCATGGCTGTTAGAGTGTCCGGATGTTCGTGGCCGAGGGTCCGCTTTCTCATCTCGACGATATACTCTCTGAGTTTCTCGGCCTCTCTCCACCGTCCTTGGCCGAAGTAGGCTGATGCCAGGCCACCCATGCTTTTTAGGGTGGACAGATGTTCTGGGCCAAGCACTTCTTTTTTTAATTCCGTTACTTGTGAAAGGAGTTCCTCAGCTTCCTTCCAATGCTCCCGCTGAAGAAAGGTCATCGCCAAGTTGGACATGCGTGCCAGCGTGTCTTGGTGTTCCTTGCCGAATGCGTGTTTACTTGCCTTCAGAACTTGGAATTCGAGGTCCTGGGCTTCTTTCAACCGCCCCCGCGCTCTGTAGACCGTTGCCAGATTGCCGGCACTTGTCAGTGTGTAGCGATGTTCTTGACCAAATACCCTTCTTGCCGTTTCCAAATTTCGTGTGTAAAGTCCCTCAGCCTTGGTCCATCGTCCTAGTTTGAAAAAGATTGACGCCATGACGCCCACACTTTGTATGGATCTTGGGTGTTCCTGACCGAGTTTTTTCAGTCTTGCCTCCATAACTTGAACCTGAAGCGTCTCAGCCTCCTTCCACCGTCCCTGAGCCATATACATTGATGCCAACTGCGACATTGCTGACAAGCTAAGTATATGCCCCTTGGGGAGTACTTCTATGACTTGTAAAGATAGCTCTTCAGCCTCCAATAAAGAGCCTTCTTCTCTTAACACAGATGCTAGTATTTTCTTTAGCCCTATAGTGACCAAGTGTGTCACCCCCAGTGAAACTTCCATATCTGTAATTTCCCTTCTATATTCCAGTTCGATCAGATGCAACTGCTTTTGCTCTCGGTAGTGTTGATCAAAGTCGAAAGGAACTATATGGCCCTGTTTCAGTAACTGCCCAAAATCACACTCCCAAAAACCCGAGCCTAGCGCTCCATGCCTGACCATGTTAACTTCATTTTTAAGTTCCCCATATTGCCTTGTGCTGTGCTCCAGCCAAGTTCGAGACTCCTTCTCATCTCTGGAAATGCCGAATCCTATCTTATAGCAGAAAGCCAGTTGAAAAGCGTCATTCTGAAAACAGTCGTCGCAACAGCCGGTGTGTACGTCATCAGATATCCTTGCTTTGATGCACATCGCGATGTGTGAGCGTACTCGGAAGTCGGCCGGGAATAGTTGAAATATAGATTCTGCGACCTAATTAGTTAGTAAAGCGCTAAAGAAGGCGGGGCCCGAAACAATTACTCGGAAGTTAGCATGGGATGAATCTCCAGTGTCTTTATCTATCCTTGGACATGTGATTACCCTAAGTCTGGAACTTCAGCCTCAGTATTTTCAGCTTCATGGGAGTTAGAACGAACACTTCAGGATTGAGGAGGCTCATTAGCTTCTCAAAGTCTGTCTCCCGTGAATTCTGGTCATAGCAGAGAGTAGAATCGAAAAATAAACCGAGAGCAGTCTGTCGCTGAGAGCTTAGTGATTTTGTGTTCGAAGCCAACCCGCGAGCAAGTTTTCGGACTTCGTCTTCTTTTTTCAAATCTTCAAGCACTGCTTGCTCGAAATTACCTCCCTGCGGTATAGTGAAGGTTATAGGCGTAGTCCTTCCTATAGTCGCTGTAGAGTCTGGCGAATATCCTAGGAGCTTGTCCCCGAAGAGGACCCAAAAACAAAGCATCCCAAATGAGTAGACATCCATTTTTTTCGCTGCCTGGATACGAAATCCTCTCTGATGCCATTCCGGCGCCACCCAAGGCCACGAAGCTGGGAGCCTGATAACGTCGTCATCCCCCGTCCCCTGACATGAGTATCCAAAGTCTGTCACCTTTGGCAGTAGAGCTCCTTCGTTGTCTTTGAACACAAGAAGATTCTGTGGTTTAATGTCGCCATGAACGATGCCTACCACTATGTAAGAATAACTAACTACCCACCAGATATACTTCAAGTCGCTTACCGCACGTATGCATAGCCATGAGTGCCTTCGCAATACCAATACAAAGCTCAACTCTCATATCTACCGTGGTGGCTCTGCCATCCTCTGAATCCATGAACGTTTGGAGATCCCCTAGTGGAGCCTTTTTGAAAACTAAAACAGGAGATACGTGCGTCCCTTCGAAACGAATCTCCCAACAAATGCCTTCGAGATCAATAATATTGGGGTGAGCACGTACTGAAGGATTCCGTAATATTTGTACTTCCGAAACCAGTGCCCTGAACTCCGCATTTCGTTCGTCTTGTGCATAGGCTGATGAGAAGCACAAACGCTTGAATGCGAAGCTCGTCTGGGCGTCGATGCTAGACTGATTGACCTCAGCAGTAGCACCTCGGCCAAGGGCCTCGAGGGCGGGTTGCCATGTTATCGGTAAAAACGGTACTTTGAAACGTTGAGCTACCGAGACGACAGAGATAAAGTCGCATCGAGCGTTGGGGAAGGGTGCTTCGACTGGAGTGGCACTCCCGAAGATTGAATCACCTCGCCGAAAAGTCGATAGCAGCATCATCTCCTCAGGCGGCACCGATCCGATCATCATCACGATTGGATGATTAGCTCTACGGGGGATTTCAGCTGAATGAATGCTTCTATGAAGAAGGGCAATGGCAATGTGATTAAAGCTCGATTGATGATTATCTACGAGAAGGATAAGATGTGGGTGGCTACTTAAGTCATCGACTAAATGTAGTTAGTCAACTCGGTCCGGTCACTGAGCCGCGCACTAGTATACTATAGATTCTTCTCTTTTACGCGTTGGGGCGCCTAAAGCTACATGAACGAGAATCTCACTGTTTGGATATCCCCCCACTTATGCCTCTCCCTTACAGCGTATTAATGCTTCACACACGTTGGTTATGCGATTTATTCATCTCCGTACATATACACGAAGTAGTAGGAGCATGAGGTCATATATACTAATAGAACGAGCACTCAAAGGGGGCGCTGGAGCTGGCAGGAACCGAAGCGGACTTTCATTGGGAGCAGACTTTCGCTATGCCGTCGGGAGTATGCATGCTACCGCGAAGTATATCTGATGCCGGATTGCCACAACACACTCTCTTCTCAAAACTACGGGGAATCGAAATAATTCAGCTTCTCTAGTATTCACGCCGTTCTTATCCTATACTCTGCAATTCTCCAATCTTGATATCACTTCAGACTGGAATTCCAACTGGATTTTACTTGAGTTATCTTCATCCCCAGCTAGATTTTGAAAGGTTGTCTCTAGACAAGCTAGTGTAACTTCACGGTATACTTCGCCCATATACTCGTTTAAGGCCGTCCTGCACAGTTTAACATACTCACCTCGGAGGGCTTCTGGTGAGTGTGTTGGGAAGCGGGATGATATCGCATCAAGAGATCTCCAAAGGCCGATTTCGAGTAGCACTAGGCCGAGAGAATAATAGTCATATGCCTTCCGATACCTTCCTGACCCTTTCCGGTACATTGGGTGTTGATATTCCTCTTCCTCTGGTTGGAGACTAGGACCCTCGGTGTAACTCCCACGCTGATCCTGCCGGCTATGGTGGAACCCAACTAAATAGGGCTCGGCGTAGTGCACGTCCACTTTTTCGGGAAAAAAGATGATATTAAACGAAGAGATGTTCTTGTGAACCCAACCTGCAATATGGAAGCTCTGGACGCTAGCAGCTAGCACCTTTGCAAGAGTAAATTTGTCGTTGAGATTTGGTCTTTTTCCGGATTGAAACAAGTTGTAGAGCATTATTGGGACAACGTCTGGAACAGGCATGTCGTAAACCAGCCCAAACGATTTATCTTGTGGGTTGTGAAAGGACCCCAAGCAGTCAAGGACTCGGAATTCACGAGGCTTAGGGTTTCGTTCAAGCATCGCCGCAAGTTCCTGGATACGGATAAACATTTCCTCTCCTCTTTCCTTAAAAGTATCATCCTCGGTGTCTTGTGTCCATTTTTTGCCGTATCCTTTCCATTCCACTAGCACCCTCTTCTTCTCCTCCTCTTTAAAGCCGTAGGTGAGCCAGCATAACTGATGTCGACCGACTTGCGAACCCGGAGTGACCAAAGACGGTTGGATCGTCGTACCTTTGTCCGTAGTGTGCACATGCTGTGAAACCAAAAGGGACATATACCTGACCGCGGCAGTTGCACCCAGTTGTTGGTACTGCCATGACCCTGGAATGCTAGATGCAACCACTTGAATATCTTGAAGCGACTGTACTTCTTGATTGGTGGTGCTGAGGATGCGAAATGCATTGTCCATTGACGACTTTGTTTTCTCGTCCAGGGGGCCATAAAGACCCTCATTCGTCTCGCCCAACGCGTTTAGAATAAATTTGGAGTGGCTATTCTCTACAGCAAGATCTCTAGCTTTTATCAGGACGTCCACGAGTGATTGAAGAATGACAAAGAGCTGTGTGTATAGAGTATAGGCCTGTTGGTCGTAAGGCTGTCGGCCACCCCATAGTGTTACTAGCCCTAGGACCCATGCCCAAGCAAGTAAACGATTCTTCTCCAGACGGACACTTATCTCATGTAGGCTTCGATCGGACCTCGCCCTACTTGAAACTGCATAGTCGTCGAGATGTGTGACTGCTTCCCGGAGTAATGCCTCTAGCGTGAGGTACGCAAGTCTTTCCACAACCTTTCCTGAGCGTGGCCTTCGATCAGGTCGTACATCGAGCAGCGTCTTAACAAAATCGAAGTATCTTGTAACTAGCTCATCTGATTGAACGCTCTGTGTCTCCCTAACCCAGGATTCCACTTTGGGACTCAGTTGCTCGCCGTGGTGGAAACAACTATGAGTTCCGTAAAGTCCCTCTAATTCCCGTTCCTTTCGAAATCTCTGGATTCCGTCGGCCCCCAGTTCCATGTATGTTCCCACTTCACAGAAAACACAACCTAAAGACCAAATATCAATGGCACGCCCTACCTTTTTGGCAGAGAAGTCGATGTCATTCCGGCATTCTGGAGCACCGTATTCAATTGTAGAATCCTTCCAGATTGTTGCAGAATCTTGGCCGACGGGCTTGAGACCTGATAGCCCAAAATCGGCGAGGATAAAAGTCGTTTCCTTTATGAGGATATTCCGTGGCTTAATGTCATGATGGTAACCAGAGCCAGTAAGCCCTGGTCCGCTGTCGACATCAGGAGACCTCAGGTGAAAGTTGTGTAAATAATCTAGACCCTGTGCTAGCCCGTGCATAGCTGTATAGAAAGCCGTTTTCGTTTCGAATCCGGCTGGCGGGGTCGCCTTTAGCAGGAATTCATGGAGGTCCATATCAGCTGCCGGGAAAAGCAGATTTGGAACACCATTGTGGGTATAAGCCGCGAAAAGTTTGACGATATTGTCGCATCTCCGGAGCAGAAAAAGCATATCCATCTCCGCTACCCGTGTCGCATCCGATATCTTGGGTACCCCAACGGTTTTGATTTCCTTTCTTACAAGATTAGGCAACTAAATGTGTGAGGTGTGAGAGTTGTCCTCATAGAAATTTCGATAACCACATTAACACTTACCTCGCCCTGACCCGGAGTAAACCAGTCTTGGTGTGCAGGGTGAACAACGATTTTATAAACGGACGAAAAGCCTCCTCCTCCCACCCACTCCTCCCTGACATATGGCAGAATCTGTTGGGTTTGTATATTTCGATGAAAATGTGCTTTGCGAAACTTATAGGCGAGATATTCCCATTGAAGCTGCTCAAACTGTGGTGCAAAGCCAGGTATGATACTACTCAGCTCGGCCTCGGTAAATGGTAGCCTAGAGTCCAGCTTATCGTTCTCAATGAAGGCTTCGAGCTTTGATTCGAGCCCAAGGGTAACTAAGGCTGCAAACACTTTCAACCCCTCTTGAGCAACGGTGACAGATATATTCTCCCGCTTGTGCATCGGAATGCCGAACCTGTCGTTGTTGAGTGTCGCTCTTACTTCCTCTTTGACTAGAACTTTCTCTAGCTCTCCATCTGGGACAAATTTGCGGGGTGCCTGCCCAGCGGCATCGACTCGGAGTCGATGCAGCTGAGCCCTCAGACTGTCAAGAGACATGGCGAACTATGTCTGCCGATACAAAGAGGGTCAATAGTGTGCTGTGGAGGACCGTAAGCTGCGGGGACCCGGCTTAGAAATGAATACTCGTGCCGGGGTTTGGTCACACCGATCAGCTCTGCATTGGGCGGGGGTCCAAGGCCCGCAATCCGCGCTCACCAGAATACGGGGTTGATAACTGCCTTAACATCCACGTCTTCGCGAAAGCTCACCTCTGAGCGGTAACTATGATCAAACAGGCACTCGACGGGCGCTATATCGACGGCAGGGCGCTGTTGAGTTTGCTGGTCCGACTCTTTGGTAACGGGAACTTCAGGATCAATGTACGGAACCTCTGGCTCGCGTTGTAGGAGCTCAACGTTGACTCGTCTCGCGCTCCAGCAAGCCGACGATAGCTACGTATTGGAAGTCCCGCGCAGACTAACTAGGGTGGAGACTTTCTGCGTCCTACCAGATCTATTTGAAGCGACTGACGTGTGTAGGACGAAGAACTCTCTGTGCAGAAAAACTACTGAGGTTGGAAATGGCGCCGCTACCACTTCTCTGTGCCCACGTGAGCGGTGCAGAGCCCCGCTCTCACGGCTGGGGATACATGTATATTGGGCGGTCCAGCGTGTTCCGTAGGGCTACTCCGTGAACCGCTCTGCCTAATGTCATGGCGTCGCACACTTGCATGTCTCTCCTCGCCGTATGCTCGGCAATGAACAGGCTAATAAATTATATGATAGACTGCATGTATTCTACTTAGCCTACTCCTTCCATTGACAGCGCAGCTGAAGGCTTTGCGAGGAAATTACTCAGCTGTAAGATTGAAGTTCTGCCGTCCTTGTATATGAAAGAGTCTAATCGCACGAGATATCTACAAGGTAACGCCACTGCGAAATCTCAGTCAACACACGCTCTACCATCACCCAATATACCCCCACTGGAAGGGATCTTGAAGGCATTAGAAATTGCCCTCTTGAAATGACTACATCGGCTCTTGATAAGGAAGAAATAGGAGATGAGCTGAGACCGGAGTCATCCAGGCTATTCTCAGGGGAGGGGAACGTGGAAGTGTGGAACATTGGCAAATCCCAAGGCAAGTGCGCTTTTGGGTTCAGAAGTAACTACTGGGGGGGGAATAATACACGGAGCTTACCACATGAAGCAGCACCCGAAAAGAGAACATGCGACAGTGCTCGGGAATTCGATGCTAGTAGTATAGTAAACATGCCATTCTCTGGGTTGAAGTGTATGGAGACAGGAATTTTCTAACTTTCTCCTAACCTCGTGAGTAGAAAGACACAGGAATGACAGGGGATTGCATATTGTACGCAGGCACGAAACAAGCCTTACAGTCTATGAGTGACCGCTAATCCTAACCGTCGAAGTTTCATACATCAGACTACGTCGTGGAGTCGTCTACAAATCTCCTTCGAGATGTTCAAGAAGCTTCTTACTCTCAAAGACGTCTCCCCTATCTTTACCGAATACGTCCAGGCATTCGGAACAAAAGTCACGGGAGAAGATGATCCTTTCTTTGGGTCGTATAACCGCAAAGTGTCATTCCGGCTCAACGGCGCGCTAAGGCCCGAGAATGACCACTACGGTATGATTAACCACCCATTTATGATGACCATACTAACAACGGAGTGAGAATTTTGTTTTCTTATCCGCCGTTTTGAGAAACATGGGCGGCCAGAATTAAAAAACCCTTGGTCTTTACGGAAGATGGCCGTATACCAGCGCTACAACTTTGCCACCGGGAAGTCAGTTTGGATTTTGATTCGGCCCTTTGAAGGATGCAAGTCAAGGCTCTGGAGGGAATACTCCACGTGTTTTCAGGACCCCGAAAGAGTAGAACCGCATCCTATGACTCTCCATATCCTATTCATCATCTTTGCGACACACAATTGGCGTCAATACCTGGATACGCAGCGTAGGATACTTTCCTACTTTGTAAGCATACTCGCTCGCATTTCTTCTCCTTTGTTTCTGCGAGAGGAGTCGATGTTGTTAATTGAACTTGAACTGCCCGTGCAGACCGAGAGAGCCAGCTTTACTTCGATAGAAGCTACTGGAACAGATTATGAGGCAAGTTTCACCGACAACCAACGTCTCCAAACTCTACGCTATAATCTCTTAATAGCCCAGGTGGCCTTGGACTCCAATCTTAATGTCGCACGTGGTATCAAAGCGCAGTATGCGCATCTGCAAACTCTCAGCCCTCGACCGCTCCTAGACTGGTGTCCTGACATGGATGCGAGTCTCGGAGTCGCAATAGCGAATCTGCAATCTCACAAACGAACAATCATCGCCCTACTCGATCAAGAACATGGAGTCTCGAATCTAGTGTGTCGGCCCCACCCCATTACTCAATCTCTGTGCCACCCCTCCCGAGATAATATACTCATCTACTATATCACAGTTCTTCAAAATCCTAGACTATAAGAACGACAATACTATGAAGGAAAACAGTCGAATCATGGCAAGAATGGTAGCTGCCGCAAACGCACAAAGCGAGAGCTTGAAAATCGTAGCGGAAAAGACTCGCAAAGATTCGCGATTAATGAGGATCGTCGCTTTTATTACTCTAGTATACCTTCCAGCAAGCTTAATAGCGGTATGACCCTTCCTAGCCCCTAGCGAAATTTTGACCGCATTCCAACCACGTGTAACCGCCTTCAGACAATATCTTCCTCAAACCTGATCCAAATTGCTGCCGAGAATGGCACGGCGAGGGTTGGGACATTCCGTATCCACAGAGAAGTTTGGATTTATGTAGTCGCGGCGGTGGTACTAACGGCGATAACCCTAGTTATGGCGCGCTTGTGGGATAGGCGGGCAAGTATGAAAGAGTATCCCCGTGAGTAGTGGTCAAATTATCCCGTTCCCTCTGTCCGCCGCAGTTTGCACTTTTCTTAGAAACTACACCTCATTCAGTGAGAGCGCATATAGGGGTCGCGCGACCCCTTACACATGCTAATAGCATGTGCGAGGCATGTGCGCCTGGGCAGGCCTGTTCAATATAGGCCTCGGGTTGCCTATATAGTAGGCACGAAGAGTAGCTAGAATTTGTAGTTGAGTCAATTGAAGTCTTCTGCTTGCGGTCTGGTACCCTAACATGTTTATATTATGATTACGTTGTGACTGTACTTTACATGACCTCCACCCAACCCAAACGACCGATCCGAACACAGCTGCGCCAACAGATACAACTTCCATATACTTGCCACTAGATAGCCTCTTCTTCGTAGCACCCCTTAGCCAATACTGCCACATGTGTCAGTGCCTTCTTTCTCAGTCCGGGAAGTTATCGCACTCTGCAGCATACATTATTCTATAACGACCTCTATACTCTTAAAAGTCTATCCCACCTCGACATATTGGGATCCTTTCTTATTTTTTCCAACTCGCGCTCTGACCAGACCAAAATTGCAAAACTTGTTACGATGCAAAATCCGGCGCTGCTGAATCCAAGCCCATATCTGAACGCTGGTCCATGCGAAGGCCTCCCTATGTAGGTGACGAATTTTAGCGCAATTCATGGTTAAGTCTGGGATCCGGTGATCTTTACCTCCAGGTCGTGGAGCGGTACTCGTCGGAGCATTTGTCGGAGCAATTGTCGGAGCACTCGCCGGCGTACTCGTTGGTGGAGCTGTACTAGTCGGAGCAGTGGTCGGAGCACTCTCCAGAGTACTTGTTGGGGGACCCGGCCCAGGGGGCGAGTCTGTAGATGCAACCGGGGTAGTTGAAGCTGCAGATAGGTACTTTGTAAGAAATCGTATCATGATCTGCAAAACTTTGTGTAGACACATCAAGTTAAATTAACACTCACATTTCCTGTCGCATGCACCTCTATACACATTCACTGTGGCATTTGCATCCACCGCTGAATCTCCACAAGCCTTTAGAACGCAGGTCTCCACCCAATTTGTCCCATTCGCTAAAGCACGAGGCTCGCACATACACGACAGTGTTTCGCAGTTGAGATAGCCATCGACACTTGTGCGGTTCGCCAAAGGGCAGTCAGAGGGGTGTGAGAGGCAGGAGTTGGAGTCCACGAGGCAGTTCCCAGCACAATTGCGAAGGTCCCAGTATGGAGGGAAATTGGTGATCTCAGGCCACGGTATGGATGTCGGTGTCTGTGTAGCGACTTGGGGTGTAATGTGTAGGATTAAAACAAAATTAGGCAGAACAAATATCGATGATCTCAGGGCTATCATGATTCCAGCACACTGGCTTCCCACAGGGCAGATTGGATGAAAGGTAGAATGGGTCTTATAAAAAATCTCCACTTTTCGGAATGTGCAATATAGTGTATTCTGTAGCGACTGACGTAGTTCTTCTAGCTTCGAGATGTTGCTTCTACATATATGCAGTGGCCTGCGCTGCTCAAATGAGGACACCTGAGACTGTGGCGGCCTCAGCCTAAACAGAGGCTCTGCAAATGGGCAAAGTCCCTTTCTCAGCCCCGAGAGGGGCTTGCGAAAGCTTCTGATTCCCTTTCCTTCAATAAACGCTTTACCGTCACTCGTTTGAAAGCCTTATAATGTTCTGCTCTCGATGCGCTCTCTTGTTACATCCAGAAAATGCCCCCGCCAATGTCTATAACCCTCTCGCACCAGCCGACCAGAACCTGCGTCGCCGCGATCTGATCAAATCCATATACCCAACGGAAGGTTTCGACCTCTTACAAGCATGCTCCAAATGGTGTCTCGACGGAGGATGTCATGGCGGACAAGGTACTCCAGGCTGCAGCGACTTTATGCCCAACATCGGATCCGGAGATAGAGCGGGCTTCATAGAAGAGTATGGATGTTCCCAGCCAGGTTGTATATGCGATCCAGCGAAGGGATTCTATCAACGCACTATAGAGGATGCCCACAAATGTCTCCGGGATCGCTGTAGGAGAGAAGGCACCAGCGACAATGCCTTTAAGGCCGAGGCTAACCAGGTCGAGAACACCATCAAAACTTACTGCACGTCACATAATATCACCGGGAATTTCACGCCTGATTATCCGGCATTGCCTACGTCCACTAATACGAAAGCATCTACTGCCCAAGGTATGCTATTAATTACCCGTCAGCAGTAGTCTATTGGACTGTTCTCGAGAGTACTAACGCCATGCCATAGAAAATACCGGATGGAAACCGCAAGATATTGCCACCGTGACAATCTCGATCATTGCGTGTATAATTCCGCTTGTCATTGCACTTATAGAAGGCCTCCGTGCGAGACACTTGCGAAAGGAACAGACCGGAAATAATTCATCCACTGCAAGTCGACCCAACGACACCGAACTCACCCCGACTCCCCAGTCGATGAGGCCCAGTTCTGCTTCCCAGCGCCTCCAACGGATGAGTAGTTCATAGCACAAGCATTGAGGGGCTTTTTATCAGTTGACCAGCGGGTGTCATTAGCAATTTGAAGTGTAGTATCTAGATGTATTTAAATTCAAACATCCGTCCCCTTTCGGAACGCCTTGAGTGATTTACACATGGCATCATCTTATCCCCATTCCGCGAGAGCAGTGGTGTACAGGCCACATGCGGTCCTCCGTGTCTCTAAGGCAGTTAGCATAATATACACGACCGAAAACAAAATGAGACTGATCGTGTATAAAAAGTAAAACTGCGAGTCGATACAGGGGATCACTGTCGTGTTGCCTTTCTTCTTTAAGATATAGATCAGAAAGTGCAAAAAGGTGACCACAAGGAAGAATAGATAATAGACCCCCGTGAGCAGTAAGGAAAGGCTGTAGTTCTTGCCTGGCCCCCAGCGCACTACTACACTGAAAATGGTTGATTAGATTAACATCAACAAAACTTCAAGAAATACGAATCGAGCCGCTATACCTCGCCATGACCATTGAGGGTAAAATGATTCAGAGGGGAGATCACCATCTACAGGAGGCGCCCGCGCTTGTGGTAGCGAGTTGTACGGTCCCATCTCGCTACCCAATTCCTGAGGGTCCAGATCTTCCCCTTCAGTTAGCTAGAAGGCTGCCGGGAGTCTAAGAAGTCCAAGGACAGCCAGCGGAAAAAATTCGTGAGAGATCAGGTGGCCCGGCACTGCTTTTTTACCTTCTGAGTGGATAAAAATCGTGTAAACTGCTTGGACCCCTTTAGGGTGACGATAAGCGCGGAAGGCCGATTTAGAGACCAAAGAAATGTGACTACCTGCTGGTAACGCCGTAGCTGAGTCTCTCATCTCCATCATGATTCTTTCAGAGCCATCCAGCTGTGCCCCATCCCAGAAGACTGCGCTGGTTGCGGCAAAGAAATATCTGATCCAGTTCCCGACGCGACATCGACATCGCCGATCGATAATGGCGAAGTATCTCCGGATTATGGATGTAGGATTATATTGGCAGATCATTTTTTGCCAGGAATACTCTTGCGCGAGAGAGCGGTTGGTTTCGCGACTCCGACGAATATGTGGGCAACAAGGGGAGCGAGGGCTTGCGTCAATAAGGTTAGCCATCCGGGAAAGCTGGTAGACTTTGACTGGACGTGAAGCTGAAGGCTAGGCATGGATGCAGCTGATGGAAAGTAGTCTGGGGACCAGCGTGTTGAATAAATCTCCGTTATAGGCAAAAAAGGGGTGTATATGGCTATTGTGGTATTTGTGGTGTCGGCGGCACTGACGGAACTTCAAACCTCGTTCGGTCAGCATCACGAAAGTCTAGCAAATAAAGTAGCCCGTGAATAGGAGGGCGAGATGTGCAGAACGAAGCTTTAACGGATGGAAGACGCAGAGAGAAACCCCACCGGAATACGTGGATTCACGTCTGGAACGCTAGATTCACTGTGAAATTATATATCCTAATGTGCGATGGCGATGCGATATTGTGGCGTAGAGGATCGACTGGATTGCCACTTGCTCCGTAGCCCCGCTAGAACATTCATATTCCTGCCTACAGAGTGTTGAGCAGGCTGCTGTGCGTCCACTCAGCTACTCTGTCCTGTCCAATTGGGCTTCCGCAGCAACGCCTATTCATTCATGAAGATTCGGAGGACTGCAACAGCCTGCGACTGCCCCCGTCTATGGTCTGTGCCGCTCTCGTCACTTTCATCTGCTCATCTGCCCACCCGTCTCAGGGCCGTGGGCACGTGCCCGGGTCCTTGATCTCGATCTGCGTGCTCGCTAGCGAGAGTGTTTTTCGACGTCTTCGTTATTTGTTCGTGAGGTCTGTCAGTGTGTCTCTGTGTCTTTGTACCTCTGTGTCTGTGTCTCTGTGGATGGGACCGGGGCGAGCATGCCTTATTCTGCGGCTCCCGAGGCAGAGAGGGAGATCACGCGGGACTCAAAGGGCGAACCTGTCTCAACCCAACTGCACGCTCAGTCGCCCAGACTGAATGGCACGGCCCTTGCTACAACCGTTCAAAACAGCGATGTCCCACAGCAGCAACAGCACCAGCAACAGCACCAGCAGCAGCAGCAGCAGCAGCAACAGCAACAGCAACAGCAGCAACCTACAGCCCCTCACGCATCATTACCAGGCGGTATTTCCTCACCCTCCCCCGGACATGGGTTGGCATCTAACATGATGGGGGATGGGAGGCCAGGCCGAATCTCCTCTGCTAAGAGCTTGCAGAATGGCGAACCCGTAAGGCCCGTTACTCCTAGCTCTATGGCACTCGGAGGGATCCGCACGTCTAGTGGGCAAACCGACTCAACTGCGGCAGAACAAGCCGACCGTGCTGGCCCTCAACGGATGGGTAATGCTCCTGGGGGTTCAGGCACTGCGCTAGCTATTGGTATTCAGGATGCCGCTCTACAGCCACCGCCCACGGGTACTTCAACGCCACCCGGACGACGCAGCGTGCAATTTGCCCGCCCAGTGCTCAGTACGGAGCCCGACAGCCCATCCTCACAGCGAGCGTCTTGGGAGGGCGACGACTTGGAGTCTTCGGTAAGGGAGCGCGGAAGGCAGTCTGGAATATTTCACAAGCTTCAAAAGGCATTTGCTGGGGCTACTGGTCTGCAGACACATGGACGGAGCCAGAGTGGATTTACTATCGGTAGCTCCGTCGATGAGACTCCGTCGGGTCCCCTGTCTCCAGCGTCGGAGAGGGGAGACTTTGCGTACCCAAGCACTCTAGAGGAGGAGGAGGCTACCGATGCTGACGCCGAGGAGAGCGCAGGTGATGACATGGGAGCGAATTCGGGTCGAGCGCTGGGAAAGCGAGCTTATCGTCCCGCAAGTGAAGGCATTCGAACAGAGCCAACGACCCCACAATCGAGGACCATTGATGGTGGCAGATCCGGGCGGGGCTCTTCCGCAACACTTGCGCCAGTTGATGTGTTCCGTCGACCTCACTTCCCAACGCGTAGAGCCACTATGACGGACATTCCAGAGCAGAATCATGCAGTTTCTGATGGTGAAGGACGAGAGAGATTGGAGAGGGAAAGCCCCTGGAGGAGAGGGAGTTCGTGGATGCATGGGGCTAGAGGTCAGAGCTATAGTGGTGCTCGAGGCCAACCGCCCCAGACTCCAGAGGGCAGGAGGCCGAGGAATTTTAGGCGATTGACGGGATTCGTCGTGGGTACTGATGGGGCTGATGGCTCACCGTCTCCTGCTACTTGGCACAATTTGGCAGAGCGATCTTCTAGTGTCAGCGCGGCTAAATGGCGTGCGTTAAAGGCTGGGTTAAAGATGATGGGCCCCCGAAAGAGGGATGAAAGCAGGGTAGATCGGGTTAAATCTGCTGAGCTATTGGCAGAACTGACTGCTGGCGCTCCGGCCGCGCTTATGCTTGCCAGCATGTTCCAAAGGGATGAGCATGGCAACAAAAGGATCCCTATTCTCTTGGAACAGCTAAAGGTCCGTATTACGGACAGCAAGAGCGTGGATAAGAGGTATAGCTCTCGGCATATGCTGCTTAGGATCGAGCT
Source organism: Geoglossum cookeanum (assembly GCA_021527025.2). Taxonomy (NCBI): domain Eukaryota; kingdom Fungi; phylum Ascomycota; class Geoglossomycetes; order Geoglossales; family Geoglossaceae; genus Geoglossum; species Geoglossum cookeanum. The sequence continues at coordinate 25,397 of JAJDFF020000041.1, forward strand.
AGAGTACGGTAGTGGCCTAACGAGAATGAAATGGGTTATACATCGCGAACTCAGAGATTTCATCAACCTGCATTCGAAGTACAAGGCTCAGGACGTTAGCAACTCTTTGCTGGGCGAACAGCCCCCACAGCAAAAGCTTCCACACTATCCGCGAGTTGCAATCCCTTACTATTTAAGGGGCGGACGGGGTGATGGCGACGACGACTTAGATAATGAGACCGGGCCCAGCGCTGGCGAAGGGACGGCCAGTGCCACGGAAGGGCGACCCAAAAAGAAAGACCGTCGCCCATTTAATATTGGCAGGCGGCGGCCTAGTGATCCGCAAACTGGTGGCGCGACGACAGCATTGGCGGTCCGCGTTGGTGAAATGGCTGGCATGATTGGGACTGGAGGTACGAAAAAGGAGTCCCACAATGAACGCATCCGGAGAAAGATGGAAGTGTACCTTCAACAACTCATACGCCAGATGATATTCCGCGCTGATAGCAACCGCTTGTGCAAGTTCCTAGAGCTGTCTGCTCTTGGGGTGCGTCTGGCAGCTGAAGGAAGTTACCACGGAAAGGAAGGGTATCTCATGATTCGCTCGGCGAAAGGTCTTGATTTCCGAAGGGGTTGGAACCCTTCTTTGATCGCGCAAAGACACTCCCCAAAGTGGTTTCTAGTCAGACATAGCTATATTGTCTGTGTGGACTCACCAGAGGAAATGAATATATATGACGTGTTCTTGGTGGACTTTGAATTTACCGTCGAAACAAAACGGAATCGCCTCCGTGATCAAAAGAGGCCCAGAGATATCGCGAGGAGTGCTAAAGATAATGCAGCTCACCCCAAGAAACATCATACCCTCTCCATTCACAATACTGAGCGCGACGTGAAGCTCCTTGCCAAAAACGACCGGCAGTTGCTCCAGTTTGAGGAATCCATCAAGTTCATGGTCTCGAATACCCTTTGGTCCAGGCCGCAACGGTTCAACAGCTTTGCACCAGTGAGAAAGGGTGTGTTCGCGCAGTGGCTTGTGGATGGTAGAGACTACATGTGGAACGTGTCTAGGGCAATTAGTATGGCGAGAGATGTGATTTATATTCATGATTGGTGGCTGAGTCCTGAGCTCTATATGCGACGGCCTGCGGCCATCAGCCAGAAGTGGAGGCTTGATAGACTTCTCCAGAGAAAAGCTTCCGAGGGGGTGAAGGTCTTCTTGATTATGTACCGAAACATCAACTCTGCGGTGCCGATTGACTCGGAATACACGAAATTTTCCATGCTCGACCTACACCCAAATGTCTTTGTACAAAGGTCGCCAAACCAGATCAGGCAGGGCACTTTCTTTTGGGCACATCACGAGAAGATTTGTGTGGTAGACCATACTGTAGCCTTTGTTGGCGGGATTGACCTGTGCTTTGGTAGATGGGATACACCACAGCATTCTGTCTCTGATGCCAGGCTGACAGGGTTTGAGTTGTCGGACGCCCCTAAAGACGCAGATCACTGCCAGCTGTGGCCTGGAAAAGACTACTCAAACCCTAGAGTGAAGGACTTTTATGCACTGGACAAGCCATACGAGGAGATGTATGACCGGACAAAAGTGCCCAGAATGCCGTGGCATGACATCTCAATGCAGGTTGTAGGTCAGCCAGCTAGGGATCTGACAAGGCACTTCGTTCAGCGGTGGAACTACATTCTGCGTCAACGAAAGCCGTCCCGGCCTACGCCCTTCCTTCTCCCTCCCCCAGACTTTGTTCCTGCCGATCTCGAGGCCTTGGGTCTTGACGGCACGTGTGAAGTTCAAATCCTGCGGTCCTGCTCACCTTGGTCTATTGGTACAACGAACTTAGTCGAACACAGCGTTATGAATGCCTACATCAAATTGATTGAGCAATCAGACCATTTCGTCTATATAGAAAACCAGTTTTTCATAAGCAGTTGCGAGATGGAGGGTACGAGGATCGAAAATACCATTGGCGATGCGCTAGTCGAACGGATCATTCGCGCGTACATAAACGGGGAAGATTGGCGGGCAACCATTGTCATTCCTCTAATGCCTGGCTTCCAGAACACAGTGGATAGCCAAGATGGTACAAGCGTGCGATTGATAATGCAGTGTCAGTACCGGAGCATTTGCAGGGGCAGTACATCAATATTTGGACGGCTTCGAGCCCATGATATCGACCCCGAAGATTACATACAATTTTACAGCCTAAGGAGTTGGGGGAAGCTTGGTCCAGATAAGATGCTTGTGACCGAGCAGTTGTATATCCATGCAAAATGCATGATAGTTGACGACCGCGTAGCTATCATAGGATCAGCGAATATTAACGAGCGTTCCATGTTAGGCACGAGAGATTCGGAGTGTGCGGCCGTTGTGCGGGATACTGATATGCTCTCGTCTATCATGGCCGGAAAACCCTATCTCGTTGGCCGTTTCCCTCATACACTTAGGGTCAGGCTCATGAGGGAGCATCTAGGTATCGACGTCGATGGGATCATGGAAGAAGAGCGTCGGCAGGATGCGGGACACAAAGGCGGTGATTGGGAAAGCGATATGAATAGGTTCCACGACGGTGATGGAGATACAGCGTCTGTTGAATCTCCTACCATTGATAAGGTGACGGAGGATAAGCTTGTAAACTCGCAGCACAGGCTTCAGGATGAGGTTATTGCTAGATCGGAGACAATGTTCAGCTTCAACCATGATGTGGACTGGGAACAAGCGAACAACCCAAATGTCTTAACGAATAAGGCCATATCCAAGGATAAGAGGGTAAACAACAACGAGGAGCACGGACATGACGTACGAGGCGGTGGTGCCGATCAGATGCTCCAAGGCTTGGAAGCCGGTCACGGCCGTGGGAGAGATTCAGAGTTGGTTGCGGGACTAAGAGAGGTTCTTGTAGCTGATATCGCGCCTGAAGGGAGGGGAACTATGGCATCGCCAAGGAAGGCCAAGAGGCAGACGCCCCCGCCCCACTCTCAGGAGGCTCTAACCGGCGATGACCCTGGAAACTCTGGTGTGCCCCCTCAACATCCTCGGATGACTACCGAGGAGTTGGGCCTAACGACATTATCTCAATTGCCGCCTCTGCCGGTCACGGATGATACTGATATCGGTGGGTCACCCGTTCTGCGAACCCTGTCCCAAAACTCGTCAGACAGGTGCAACTCTATTCTCTCCGAAATTCATCGCCCTTACGTCGATAAGGACTGCATGCGGGACCCACTGAATGATGCTTTCCATCTGGACATCTGGCATACTGTTGCAGAAAATAACACCAAGCTCTTCAGGCAAGTATTTAGGTGTATGCCGGATAATGAAGTAAAGACTTGGAAAGAATACAAAGAGTTCGCAGCTTATGGGGAAAGGTTTTCGCAAGCTTACTCTGGCGCCAAGAGCAAACCCAAGATGCAACAAGAATCCCAAGCCAAGAGCGGACCCCCAGACGGCACTGGTGTGGGGGTGACGGAGATCCTCGTGGAGAAAGTCACTGAGGCGGAGAAGAAGCTCGTACAAGTCGGGGGCAAGCTTAGCGATGTGGCGCCTAGAAAAGAGCGGAGAGATCTCCCAATGGGAACTGCGAAAGAATGGGCTGAAGAAGCTAGCGACACCCATATGGAGCGTGAAGGCAAGGACCGAGATCCGACGGAGAAAGATAGGAGAAAAAGTTGTCCTCGAAACGTTGAATTTGATGAGAAAGCCGTCGTTTCCACCCGACCTTCTAGCGAGGGCGAACTGTCAGAATTCCCACCCCTCTCTCTCCACATGGAAGGTGGTGACCCCGAAAAGCTCGAACGAAGGGGTGAGCCGCTGAATAAAAACTCCACCGCCAGTAGGCGAAGACGTCGCGGACAGACTAGGTCGTCATTAAGGAAATTTTATGCATCAGATTATGTTATCGATCCTACAGAGGCGGCGGAGTTAATGAGTATGACCCAAGGGCACTTGGTAGTTTGGCCGTATGATTGGTGAGTATTTGCACAGGTATTAGAATGGCCATCACTGATTGGAAGTGTTGGTTTAGGCTCTCGCAGGAGGAAATTGGTGGGAATTGGTTGTATAGTATCGATCAGTTGGCGCCCATTGAGATATAGTATGACCACCCCCCTCCCCGCGCGCCCCTACCTGCGCTAACAAGATTATTCAGTGATTGAACCAATTATTAATGGTACATATATACCCTCTCCAGCTTTGTCTTGTCCAGCATAGCGCGGTCCGGGGATGTTTGCTCCCCCCTTCCCCTTCATAACTTTATCGCCTTCTCAAACGTTTCTTGCATCTTTGGTTCGTTGGGGTGCTTATTCGTCTTCCTATTTGTGTCATTTGTGAATACGAGTGATCAACAAACCCAAACTTCCTACATCCTTACATATCTATTTAATATGTACATTTTATTTTTATTTTTATTTTTTTTCCCCTACGGTGCGCTTCGATAATCAGGGGGCGTTTATACACTCATTCCGGGCTCTTCTTTTCCCCTTTAGCAAATAGCAGCTTGATTCTTTCAAACCACAAGTCTGCCCTCCCCTCGTTTATTCCGTGCTTTTTTGTCGTAGCATTCTGTTACTCTTTTTCTTTTTGTTTTCATTTTTCAGAGGCGAATTATATACCTTTTTTTTTTCCCCCGTCCTTTGCGCAGTTGACAAATATACTCGTAAATTCTAGTACTATATATACACCTTTGGTTCATGCGGATAAGATGTGGTGGCATGAGGGTTGTAAGGTAGATAAATAATACCATGGGTTGTTTTTTTTTCTTCCGAGTATGCGCCGGAGATGATGTGTTTTTTATGCGTTCAGACTGTTCCACATAATCGACCCATCCCCCCTTCGCAACCTAATTACTTACTTCCCTTCCCACCCCCAGCACCATCCAATCTTCGCATCGCCTCTCTCGCCCTCTCTACCCCCTCCACAAACCCCGCGTTCGCCGCCAACTTCCCCGCCTCCGCGTACCTCCGCCTCGCGTCCTCCGACTCCCCAGCCATTTCGGCGATTTCCCCGAGGTTATAGGTAGCAACAGCGCAGCCCTGGCGGCATTCGTCGGTGCGAGCCTCGGGGGGGATTTTGGAGGCTGTTTGGAGGGCGGTGAGGGCCCAGGACCTGGCGGTGGCGAGGGGGTCAAGGGAGCCCGGTTGGCGGGTTTGGGGACGTTGTTGTTGGGCCAGCGAGGAGGAGAGGTTTGTCACTGTTTGGGTTGGTAAGGTTAGTGAGAAAGGAATCGGGGGAGGGGGGGGGGGGGTTTGGTTTGGGCGTGGAGGAGGGCTTACTGAGGATGACGGCATGGCAGTTGGTGGTTGGTGTGAAGGCGAGGGATTGGAGGAAGAGGGGGGCGGAGAGGTAGTGAAGGTTTTTTTCTTCGTAGTGATGGGCGAGCGCTGCGCATACGTAACGGTTGCGCGTTAGTGGTAGTCATTGCTTTTCATTAGCAGTGAGGAATTCGTACCTTCCAGGGCTCCACCAAACTCTTCGTCTGTCATCCAATCGCCCTCCCCTTCCTTGACGCCTTCTTCCTCCCGCCGCTTCTTTTCCTTTAATACCGTCTCAACGGCCCAAACTAACCTCTCTTCCGCCGTCTCCTTGTCTTGAACATAATAATTCGCATACAAATCCCCCAACTTCACACTAATCCCCACCGTCTTCCCCAAAACCCTCGTCCGTTTCCCCTCATTCCCCGGGTTGCCCCCCAACGCCTCGATCCACTTTAAACAATCCCCGCGTACAATCTCTAATACCTCGATTGCCTTTTCATATTGCTGTATTTTCTCCATGAGTGCAGCGACCTGGATTTTTACGCCTAGGATCTCGTCAGAGAACGGGTCCATACCGAGTTCGTCGGCGGTGGCGAGGGCCTGTTTGTAGTATTTCAGTGCATCTTTTGGGGAAAGCGATATATTGGTGTAGTAGAGGGCGCGGCGGAGAGGTTTTGCGACGGGTTCAGGGAAGGGCTGGAATACGCCAATTATGTAGGTCTGGTAGTAGTAGTTGGCATAGACTAGGAGGCCCGCGCTGGAGAGGATACTAGGTATATTGGAGTTAGGGATATGGGGCTGGAAGGATGTCCCGGGTTGGGACAGCTCACCAGAACGCAGCCAGTGAGACCGAGTATGGGTGCTTATTGAAGAGCTGGCGTGCCGCATCGCGCGTTGTGTATTGTCGAGCATGGTGCCATCTTCCCCGGGGCGCTGCATTGAATGTTGATGGGCTTATACGAAGGAGTGGTGGGCGGTATTGAGCTACTGGGCGTGTTCGAGAGGTCTGTAAGAAAGCTCTGGCAAACATCGTTGAGGCCCAAAGCCTGAGTCTCTAAAAGAAGCCAATTACGTCGTGGAGATCGCGTAAGTACTTCCAGTGACCACGTTTGGCATCGAAATACCGGCACCTGGTGTACTATGTAATCAAGCCGTGGTGGCGTTCGTATCGTATTCGCTGTCGATGACGTCCCACTGGGCGATGCAATCCATCCTCTGCCATATCGATAGCGAGTCTCCGCAACACAGCTCTCAACATGTGCGGACGCTACGTTCTGGCTTTAGTATGTCTATCCACAGAACTTCACTATAGGTAATGTACTATGCTAACTTTATGCATCAGCGGCCAGGGGAAGTTCGCCAGCAGCTTGAAGATGCTGGGATGCCAGTGGATCAAGCTCCGGAGGACGAAGCTACGCGACAGAGTTACAACGTCGCACCTGGTTACTACGAACTTGTTTACAGAGCCGATGTTCCAGATACGGGTGCGGGAGGAAAGCAGCATAACGAGGATGGCGAGGTCAAGGGAGCTACACTGATGAGGACAGAGGCAGAGGGCGGCGAGAGAACTGAGGAGAGCAAGGAGGCTATAAAAGAGACAAAATACAAACTGCAAGCTATGAAATGGGGTTGGTGGTAGTTGCTCTTACTCTGTTAGACATCTATCATGGGGCCGTTCGAGCTAACGCAGCTGTTACATAGGACTTGTTCCCTTCTGGACAAAGCGGAACCCGGAGTACAGTTCCATGCTAAAGACCATTAATTGCCGTGACGATTCACTGGCCGAGAATCGTGGTATGTGGACGAGTATGAAGCAGAAGAAACGCTGTATCATTATCTGCCAGGGTTTTTATGAGTGGTTAAAGAAGAATGGAGGAAAGGAGAAGATCCCGCATTATGTAAAACGCAAAGACGGGAAGCTGATGTGTTTTGCGGGACTATGGGATTGTGTGCAATATGAAGGTATGTTCATACATGCTACATCTACCATGACATACAATGCAGATGACTAATATCTCTTTCTCACCTCTTAGACTCTACCGAAAAACTCTACACCTACACAATAATAACTACATCCTCCAACGCTCAGCTAAAGTTCCTCCACGATCGTATGCCTGTCATCTTTGACAATGGTTCCAACGCTCTACGTACATGGCTCGACCCCAACCGCTCCACATGGACCAAAGAACTCCAATCCTTACTTAAACCCTATGAGGGCGAACTTGAGGTATATGCAGTGAACAAGGAGGTGGGAAAGGTTGGCAACAATTCACCCAACTTTATAGTGCCAGTGGCGAGTTTAGAGAACAAGGGAAATATCAAGAATTTTTTCAAAGGGGGAGTGAAGAAGGAAAAAGAAGAAGAAGGGTACAAAGTCAAGAACGAAGAAGAGAAGGAAGAGAAGAAAAAGGAAATCAAGAAAGAACCTGACATCAAACCGGAACCCCCCACTACCCCATCCCGCAAACGCCAACAACCCCCTACAACCTCCACACCCCCAGCCAAAAGGTTCCAAAAGAAGCTTCCCTCCCCCAAATCAGCCCGGAAAGCTCACAGCGCAACAAGCAATAAAACGACGAGCGGGAAACCGCCAAAGAACGAGGGAAAAGAGAGTAGCAGGAAGATAACGAGTTTTTTTGAGTAGCCAGTAACCCCCCCCCCCCCCTTATGTGTATAAAAATTATCTAGTTTTATCCCCCCATTGGTATTTCACGGTAACGCCATCAGTACTTACATACATACTAAAAAAGAAAAAAAAAATTTTCCCTTATTACTACTTATCACTATTACCATTCTCCCCCCAATAATTGATTAACCCAAAAGTAACCCCCCTCATGACAGAACCAAAACAAATACCCAAGCCCCATCCCCCCCCCCAAAGTGCCTTGTATATCCAACAACAACAACATCCACACTTAAGGGAAAAAAACACTAAGCCCCCTGGCACTCAGATGCCTTTCCTACCAATCGGTGTGCGTGCGGAAGAAATTTCATGAATACTGTTGTTATTATACATAGCTCTCCATGCACTGAGGGGGGGGAACACCTACCTAGGTAGATAGCAGTAGGGGGAGTAGTTTTTATCTAATCCTACTTGATTTTTTGTTTCACTTTAATTTTTGTTTAATATATTTATTTATTGGTGGTATACTATTTGTTCTATGATTGGATGATAACTATTTTTTTTCTCTCGTTTTGCAAAGTTGCTGGGGCTGGTTTTCGAGAAGCTGGCCGTTGCAGTGTATGTATGGATGGATGGATACAGAAGATTGGTCTAATTGATGCATGCCTTCTAGAAATAATATGCCATCTTTCAAGATGAAGACACCAGTGTTTCTAATGGCAGTTTGCCTCTCAAACACCAATTGAGTTCTAGACTCCTAGCTGGAATGAGCCTTTTCAACCACACCATCAACCTTAGAGTCGCTCCTCCACACATTAGCCTCCTCTCCCAACTCTAGCAACCTATCATTGATAGGCGCCTCTCCGGTGTTAGTATTCAGTTTCTGCGCATTCATCGCCTTCTCGACCTCTGATACATTCTCAAACACACCGCGACGATGCCACAGTTTCCGTTCTCGGCTTAGCCTCCAACGGCCTCTAATGCCGCTTTCCTTCTCAGACTTTATGTGTGCTTGGCATTTTTCGACGATCTCCCACCCACGCAAAACTTTATCAATGATTTCCTTTTGTTCGTCATCACTTAGAGCTTGGGCTTCCTTTTGTCCTTGAATGATCCGGGCCTTGCGAATGAAACCTATTGTGCGGCTGTCCTTCCGGAGTTCCTTGTGTATTCCCTTAAATGAATAGCCTATAGGACCCGTAACGGCTGCTATGTCTTTCAGTACGAATCCACCAACGCCTTTACCTAGTCCCTTGAAGAAGCCAGTGAAGCCGTCATCGCGAGCTCCATGATATGGGTGCTTAGCAAGGCCCGTCCAACCATCATAGATACCGAAAACCAATTCATTCCGGGCTGCCTGTAGGCCAGAACGCATACCTGTAATTTTGATCGGGCGGCGGACGGTAGTGTCCCCGTAGAGGCGGGGGGCATTGTGAAAACCCTGCGCAACTGCAAGAGAAATATCCATTGGCGCTTGGTTCGGTGCTGTCAGCGCAAGAAGTGGGGATAGTCGTGTAGCTTGGTATTTTACCTTTTAAAAACGCTTTCCCTGACTTCCTTATGCCCCTTTTGGCATCGTCCACCATATCGACGGCGAGGTCATCCTCTGCAATATCGGAAAATTCAGACTCGCTTTCGGGACTTGGTCCCTCTTTGCCCCATTTCTGGGCTTTGGCGGTCTCGGCTGATAATTCGTTTACCGGCTTCATCGTCTTATCTTCTTCTACCGTCCGAAATGAGTCTCTTTTCGCTCCTCCGTCTGGTAGAGAACCGCCCCGTCTCCCCCGCTTTTTATGTCTCTCGAAATTCCGGATTCGTTTTACCCAATTGGCAGGAACGTCTACGATACCCCTAGTCACATTTGCAATGGACCACGCAATTGCTGCCCCAGCGCCAGTAGCAGGCTCCCCCGGGCCATCAAAGTCATTCCAGTCGTTGTGCCGAATAAGCCTCAAATCCCTCCAATGGATCTTCTCCTCTCGGACAAGGACTTCTGCGGCCGCTGTGGAAAGTCGAAGCTTCGTACGCTTCAAGCGCCAGGCGCTGACGCGATCTTCTAAGATTGAGCATCGCATACTGTTTTCGCCGCGTAGGCAGAGACTGCGATGAAAGCTCCCCACAGCATTTTCGGCTCCTTCGCCTTCTTCTGCAATTCTTTTTGCAAGCTTCTCAACATTCTCCCTTGCTGCTGGCGAAAGGCATTCTTTGATGCCCTCCGCAAGGATATCCGGGGTAAGGTGTTTGTAGGGGACGGCTTTGTGGTACCCTGCCCCTGCCTTCGCCGTCATTGCGCCCCAAAATGGCTGATCGCCGAAGAAAGGTACGATCATGGTAGGCTTGCTGCATTTTAGGCCAATAGCTGTTGTCCCCGCACCCCCATGGTGTATCACGGCACTAACCCTTGGAAATATCCAGTCATGGGGTGTGTTCTCTAACATGTAGATGTTGTCTGGTACATCGTCACTGCCTAGCTCACCCCACCCCTTGCTTACTAAAGCTCTGACTCCCGTCTTCTTGATGGCTTCAAAAATTAGTTGCGTAAAGCGGTCTGGGTCATCGGGAACTATGCTGCCAAATCCAATGTATATTGGGGGATCCCCGGACTCGAGGAATCTAACTAGGCTCGTAGGTGGCTTAAAGGCACTCGCTAGGTCAAGAAAGACAAACCCGGCAATATCAATCTGCGGACCCCAGTCGGCCGGCTTAGGAACTAGTCCCGGAGACCACAAGTAGGTATAAGGGACCTTGAGACGGTGTGTTTGGCCGGGCGCCCAGAGAGTCGACATCGGCTCTAGCCCTAGGGTTTTCACCCGAAAGCGGTTAACTAGATCACCGAGCCTATTGTGTTATCAAAAGCCAGCGAGTCAGCTATGTGTCTATGCTGCCTGAAAACAAGAAGTTTAGCATAGCTAGGAAGTGTAACCTGTCTCCCTAGCCCAAGGTCGCTCCCGCTATAAGGTTGGGAGTTAGCTTACCCTTGCCAAGTTACCATTTCCACCAATGGATAGCTCATGAAATTTGTATAATTTGCGTTAACATTGCTCTTGATATTGGCTAGTGGATGTGGGAACTGCTGCGTGGGACTGTACGGGAACGTGAACATTAGATGGAGTGGTATCCCTAAGCGTTCGGCGCAATGGATATGTGCAAAACTCGGGGGGTTCGCGATGATGGCGTCCGCAACAAACGGGTCCATCCGTCCCATCATTTTGAGGTTTTCCATGTCCTTCTCGTCGTCTGTGGCGTTAGTACACGCACGCCAAAACCCCTGAAACATCTCGAACATTTGATCCCGTCTCCGGCTGATATCGCCTGCTTTTACAGCCCCTATCGATGGGACAAGGCCAGGGTTCTTTACCATGAAGGCCATTAATTCAGTAGGGTCGCCACCAGCAGAGAAAAACTCAAGGCCTGAGTCTTTTTCTACAAACTCTTTGAATGCCGGATGTGTGGCAATCCGTACACGGTGGCCGTGTTTCTCCTTCAAGATCTTTCCAATTTTCAAAAAGGGCTGTATATCCCCCCTACTCCCAATCACCATAACAACGATATTCAATTTCGGCCTGGGGCGAAGATCCTCACCCTCCCCTTTTGATGTCTGGGAGGATGAAGGTTTTGTACCATCGCTGCTATGGTCGTGAGTCGCAGACGAATCGAAATGGTTCGTAATAGCACCTCCCAATGCCTTGGCTAGGTAGCCCTTGCCTTGGGTCTCGCGAATAGAGATATTTAAACGCCCATCCCGCCCTGACACCTTTCCCCTGGTCTTATAGTGGTCGTTGCCAATCGAAAACCTTGAATAAGGATCAGTATTTTCATCAACATTGGTAGCACCAGCAATAACTCTTCGGCGTGGCCTAATGCCCCCTCTGCCCCTGTTTGGACTAGACAGTTGCTGCCGGGTTGAATCAGGAATATCTAAAGCCCTAGGTGATCCTAAAGATAAAAAGGAAGTACCCTCCTTCGGCGTCGGGCGCTCAGTGAGAGACTTTTCGGCGAGATTCGGCCTTTGTTGCGTTGGATCAGCGTTAAGTAATGGGGGTGATATTGGACCTTGGATCAAGTCGGTGGTGTAGTCAGGGTATGGGAATTCCACTGCTAAGGGCCTGACCGATCCCCGCTCATCCCCCGCCATTGTAACTCCAATTTGGGATCTGGCGTTGCACCTTCTATGCGGTGTAATTGCCCCAAGCGTCGACTTAACAGTTCGGTCTGGCGACTAAGAGAAAGGCGCCCAGGCAGAAAAGAGCGAAAGGGCCCTGGAAAATAGTCTAGAATGAATGGAGGTGATGCTGTGGCCATGTTATACATTTCGAGCACCTACTACGGAGTATTTTGTACTTTGTGCACGAATCGCCTATGACGTAGTTGGGATCGGGGAAAACATTCCACCCAATTAACCCATATTCCCCGCCAACCAGACCGGGCTTGGGCGATCACAAGAGCCTCAGCGAATGTGCAACGCCAAAGCCGCTGGCTTCTGCTGCCGGCGAGGAGCTGCATGGCCCGGTTCCCCAGCGCGGTGCAGATGGAACCATTCACATGAAAGGCAGTGGAGATGAATCAACACGTCTGATTGATTTCCCTGGTACGCACTAGACCGTGTTGTCCTGCGCCAGGCACGGTAGCAATGATATTTTGCGCAGTATTGGAGGTGCTGCACTTAGGCTGTATAGAAGCAGTGATCTGTTCTTATTGCTAATGGGTCAAATACTCAGGACGGGGCGATGAGACGTGGGTTGTGAGTGCTCTCTACGCATCGCCAGCTCTCACGTGTTGTTACCCTGCCATTGACCTGGCGCTGGCAAATTTCTGAATGTGAAGGATTGCAATCGTCATCCGGCAGAGCCCAAGACGGAGTCAATCCCGATCATACTTTCCGTGCAATTTATCTGATGTCTGTACTCCACCCTTGCCGCGCTGCAGTGCGAAGGGCACATCGCCTTTTCTTTCGAACCTTGTCAACTCTCCAATCGAATCCCCATATTGTGAGGCACCTTGTCAAAAACTGTCCTGCGTGGAGCTGACAGTCCAATTAGTATGTCTTCCCTAATCCGCGATCTCTGGGTGCTTCTCATCTTCTCACATTGCTTTCCTCTGAACCGCCCATCCCAGATCTGGCCATTGGCACAACGACAAAGTTGCCACCAACATCTGACTCCTTCATTGAAAACCCCAAGTTCTTATCGATACTTCAAGGAGTGTTGGCTCAGTATGCACACAAAGACCCGCAAGTGATATCCCAGGCTCAGGTTATGGCTTCGCAGGCGGGCTCGAGCCTAGGTTCAGGAGGCGTCTTCTTCCCCCAGCAGTGGGTCAAAGGGCGGCGTGGTGCTACAGGTGGAGGTGGCGCTGGAGGGGCCAGTGCCCAGGGAGGCGCTGGGGGTGGAGGCGTTGGTGGATGGGTGCATGTCAGTGATGCCAGAAATCCCCCAGATTATGGGAGGATAGCGTGGCCGGAAGATATATTCGGCAGCGTCGAGGTCGACGGAAATGGCCATTTCGTGGATGGCCATGGAAGGTATCAGCCAAGCGGAACATATAGGATCATCACTAGGGAGGGAATGTAAGCAATCCCCGCAACTTACGTTTTCGCTCATGCGAAGACGCAGCTAATCGCTCTCTCCAGTCTCGGACTCACTCCTTTCATAAGAGAGAAGCTCGTGGGGGCCTTGCGGAGCCAAGAGCCTTCTGCTAGATAATGTCCGTATATTCTATGTGTATATATGTACATGTACATACTCTGTAAATAACAGATACCTCCGGTTCCTGTGACGTCATGCCACCGGCGACTGCTCTGGCATTCGTGTAACATGTAGCCTGCAGGGTGACAGGATTGCTTCTGCCTACATGCCGTGGGCTGTGGTCCTCCACTCTCACCAAGTGCATGGTGGCACAAGGCATAAATTCCCGAGATAGGTGTGTGGGTCATGTTCCGCCTAGGCGATCATATCCAGCCCCACCACACGCTCCACCTCACACTCCATCAAGCAGACTTCATCCTCACCGACCACGTCCCAAGATATCTCTATTATTGTATTTAACAACCATCTATCGGCCGCAACCCTAGCGATCTTGTGTATGGTGACGGCTAGCCGCTCAGAACAGCCCAAGGAAGATATGAGCCTTTGGCTACAGGGCTATATATATACAGTGTACTCCTCGGCACTCTCGGGAAGTTTTCCCTTGACGAGCGCCTCTGAGCGCTCCCAGGCCAGGACTCTCTCTTGAACTATTTGCAATTGTTCGGTGGGCCCCGTTGTGTTGTTCGCAGTGGCTTGTTGCCTAACCCTGCGTTCACACCCCTTTCTACAAGTTTACGATATCTCCTGTCATGCGATACCTATGAGCTTATGCCAAACATCGAATTCGCCAGAGCCTTGAGAGTACAATCTCCAACATGGCACCCGCTTTTGACGATGAAGATCTATCCATATCTCTACCACCGTCGGCTAGCCGCCGTTCTCGAAACAAACCCTCCGATGTCACCGAACCTCAGGGTTCAACAACCACCCCGAACCAGTGCGAGTCGCAATCCCATCTGCAATCGAGATCGAGACAGCGGCTAGGACAGTACACGATCATTAAGACATTAGGCGAAGGATCTTTTGGAAAGGTCAAGCTAGCGGTCCACGAAGTTAGCAAGCAGAAGGTGGCATTGAAGATAATCTCTCGACGGAAGCTTATAAACCGAGACATGGCTGGCAGGGTGGAACGAGAGATTCAGTACCTACAACTTCTCAGACACCCTCACATCATAAAGTTGTACGTACCCGCCTTTCACCCGATAGGCTAGGATTCAAAAAGCTAATCCTGGGCAGGTATACAGTCATTACTACACCGAGCGAGATCATCATGGTCCTAGAGTATGCAGGGGGCGAGCTCTTCGACTACATTGTCCAGAATGGCAAAATGGCTGAAGACAATGCTCGGCGCTTCTTTCAGCAAATCATATGTGCTGTGGAATATTGTCACCGCCACAAGATTGTCCACCGGGATCTTAAGCCGGAAAACCTCCTATTAGATGAGTACCTAAACGTTAAGATTGCCGACTTCGGTTTGAGTAACATTATGACGGATGGGAACTTCCTGAAGACGAGCTGTGGTAGCCCGAATTATGCGGCACCCGAAGTTATATCCGGGAAGCTCTATGCAGGGCCGGAAGTTGATGTCTGGAGTTGCGGAGTCATTCTCTACGTTTTGCTGGTTGGCCGGCTTCCCTTTGATGATGAGTACATCCCTTCTCTGTTCAGAAAGATCGCACAAGGGAACTTTTCGGTCCCCAATTACCTGTCATCTGGCGCTGTCACGATGATCCGGAAGATGCTGGTCGTCAATCCCGTTCATCGTATCACCGTTGCGGAGATACGCCAGGACCCCTGGTTCGTGAAGGGATTGGCTGACTATCTGCAATTGCCTGTCGAGGAATTCCTTGATACTGGCGTGGATCCAAACAAGGCTATAAACCCAAGAGCACTAGCCCCCGGAAAATCGCCAGCTGTCCAGGAACAGCTACATGAAATGGTCGTTGGGAAACTGGGAAAGACGATGGGGTACGCCAAAGATGACGTCCAAGAAGCTCTTGGAAAGGATGAGCCAAGCGCCATCAAGGATGCGTACTTGATAGTCCGGGAGAACCAGATAATGAGAGCGAACCGTAAGCTAGGCCTAAAGAGTTTCTCTTGGGAACCGTTGCTAACACCCCTAAAGCTTTACTTTCAAATACGCAGGAATTGCAACCTTTCTTGGCACAGTCACCGCCCACTTGGGGACCGAACATGCTATCATCACCTACTGCTGGCATACTTCGGCAAGGTTCGCAGGCCACACCTCCGCCGTTAGGACGGCACGACAAGTCTTCGAGTATCTCCTACGAAGGAAAACCTACATCTGGTGTTGTGGCCTCCCATGACACCCGGAGCCCCAGTAGCAACATCTCGGTTCTTACGAGCAGCATGCCAGACTACCACCGTGCATTCATGCGAGGTACACCAGCTGCAAGCTCTAGCCCTGCTGAGCCACTTGGACCTCATGACCAGAAGCCACATGAACAATCTACTTCAGACCAAGCGGCTACAGCAAGGCGCCTAAAGCCTCATAATCGGAGTCAAGTGAACCTTCAGACCGCGGCACAGAGGCCGGAAGGAATGACACCAATCCCGCAAAAGAAGCCAAGACAAACAAAGTGGCAATTTGGAATACGTAGTCGTAACCAGCCATCAGAGGCTATCGGCTGTATTTACCGGGCTCTTAAGAAGCTGGGAGCAGAGTGGGCTGTTGATGAGGATAAGTACGACTCGGCCAGTAGGTTAAGGAGCCGCAGCAGGAGCAACAGCTCAATGAGCGGAAGCGACTGGTCTGGAGATGAACTTCATGTGAAATCGCGCTCGGGATTCTCCAACAGTTCCAATGGGGCGCCTCTCGAGCGTGAGGGCTCGATAGGCCAACGATCTCGTGGATCTCGTGGTCGCGGTCGCCGGGTAGTGTCGGCCGAAGCCGAAGGCCACTACGAAATCCCAGAAGACCCGTGGGTCATCCACTGCCGATGGAGGAAAGACGGGATGTATCCTCCCGGCACTGCGCACCCTAGCAGTACGCAGAGCAGCATGGTCAATCTCCCGGGTGCTGACCCCGTCCGTCGAAGAAGCAGCACTATCGGCAGTGTTACAAGTGCTGCCGGGAGTACCAATAGCCAGGGCAACAGTAGCATGACGGGTCATATCGAAGCTAGTGATAGTGCTTACATGTACATGGAAATCCAGCTCTATCAGCTCGAACGGGAATTTTACCTTGTCGATTTCAAGTGCGCTGGCTATGAGAGTCTCGTCGAGGTATCCGATGACTCACACACAAGTGATGGGCATGCTATGATACTTGAAGAAGGAGAAGACCCTAAGGCACAAAGTTCTCATGGCTCTGCCACGGAACTAAAGCATGACAACGAAAGTGGTAACAACTTGGGGTCTGCTACCCACTTGCAGCGCCAACCAAAGAGTTACAAGGGTACCGGAAGGAAAAATGAGGAAAAGGAAGTATCCAGCCCATTCCCTTTCTTGGATCTCGCGAGCAAGCTGATCATTCAGCTTGCGGAGGCAGACTAGATTCTCTACGGATATTCATCTCATGGAGTAATGCAGCAGCAACAGGACGGAGTAAAGTTTTTGAACATCAAATTTTTTTTTTTTTTGAACCGCATAATGCGTCCTTTGGGCTTCACTTCTGTATATTAAGAGTTGGGTGATTCAGCGTAGCCCACGCGAAGGCTGCGATTGTGAACAAGGTTCCAGGCTTGAGAGTAACTTATGGTACGAATTTATGGCACTCCGTCGCACAGCATAGTATCAGGACTATAGCTTCGAATAGAGCAATCAAGGTACTTTTGCTATCGGGTACGTAGCACGAGTGATAACTCCTCCATACTTCGCAAATAATCGGGGCTCCACATCCGCCCTCTCACGTTGGTGGGGGCGACATTGCGCGCCGGTTGCGTTGCCCGGGAACGCCTGCGCCCCACCCTAAAGTCGTTGTTGTGATCCAACGGTCTCTGGATAATCAAAGCCCGAGAACGCACCACCATCTATATACATTGCCACATACTCCACCTACCTAAGCTCTACGCATCTATCTGTACGACTGAGAGAAGCAGCGAGCGTGGTCATCACCAACCCTCGAGCGTCCCGCTCCAAGCTGAGAGCTATTGCCGTCAGTGGGGTGACGTAGTGGTCCGCCTGTATCCGTTATTTCTATGAGGTTGGCACCGAACATACTCGACAATACACAACACGATCCCATCTCATTTCTGGTTCGTTCTTTTCGCAACTAACCATATCCCCAGCGTGCAGACGGAAGGCTCGATCTAAAAGATGTATTCCTCGTCCAAAACTCCACAAGTCGCCCTGCGCTGTCTACAGGTATGTTCTCGTCTGATAGAGCGGATCGATGCCATATGGGTTAACGCACTCTCCTACAGGCATTCTGCACACTCCTAGTTCTTGCCCTTGTGGGTAATATGGTACACGAGGCGACGCACGGGAACCCTTCTGTAGTCAACTACCAGATCTTCGTCGGAGCTTTCTCATTCCTGTCGTTGATCTTCTTGCTTGTATCTGCCAAGTATGAGGGCCTCCACGATCTGAGGGCAGTTGTACTCATACTGGACTGGCTCAACACGCTGTTCTTTTTTGCGGGTGGAGTTGCCCTTGCGACGAAATTGGGGGTTCATAGCTGCTCGAATAATGTGAGTGATGTCTTTGTGGAGGTAGCGCCAGTCTGTGTGGTATTGCTACTAACGGTGGCGGGCAACTACAGGCCTACCTCAAGCTCAACCATGTTACAAACGGTGCCAACAACATGACCAAACGATGCCATGAGGCTCAGGCAGCTACCGCCTTCCTCTGGTTTGGCTTCCTAGCCTACCTGGTATCGGCAGTTCTTTCATCCATTGCGGCAAAGAGGACTAGCGTAAATTTACGAACCCCTATGTCTAAGGTTTAAGAGCTGATAATACTCGCCTGGAGACCCTTCCCGCTTTGAATCACGGCTTGACTGTTACTGCTTCTTAACATGACAGGTTTCCTTGATTGTAAGCGGCGTATTATTTGGACGGGGTGTCAGATTGAATAATATGGATGTTAGAATTTGCGATCCGCTGTCAACAAAGACTGGATTTCTTTGACTCAGGGGACATTCCAAAGGCGTTGGCACCGGCTAGCCTTGGGCACGGGCTTGCCTTAGGCTCGCAATTGATGTGTACGATATATGAAATAACGGACACCCGGTCGGCAGGGCAGGAAGGGGGCTCGATTTTTTTGTTTTTTACCACGACTCCTATGTAATTCCGGTGAATAGTTTAAACTTAGAGAATTTTGGGTGTAGTTGAAGATTCTATTGTAAGGTTGAATAATTGGTGGATGTGTAATCTGTGGAGCACCTTTTCTACATAAATGTATCGACCCCGTAACTATAAACCCTAAAACGCCTAAGGCGGAAGAAGAGAAAAGGGTTCCCCCCGCTCATTACGCCAGCTTCTTGCATCTACATCTCCCCGTATCTATCGCCAGAATCAATTCGTGCAAAGTTATTGCAACGGGCTGGCGCCCATCGACGGCGGCACCCTGCCGGGGGCGGCGACAGCAAAACCAACCCTTCTAAATCCTGCAATGGCACCGGCAACCGGAAGCTGGGTTCCTGAGAGGCAAACATAATAGCAGCCAAACGCTATGGATAGATCGATATGGTATGAGGAAAGGGTTTTATAAAGGTGCAATGGCTGCAACGGCGCCAGCGCCTACCGATGCTGCTTTGGACGTCACGACGATCTCGATGGGGTATTTCCACCTCATGAATTTTGCCCATCCTATCCCCAAGGGTCAGTCAATAGAATCCTTTAGATGAAGAGCGGTGCATCCCTCGCTGGGATACATGTAATATAGACCATGACCTACCCCAGTACGCACACTTCCTCCCCACGTATTTGCCTAGATATGGCACGACGACCATACTTAACAGCAGCTCTAGTTGTTGTAGCGACTCTCTCCATTCTCGCTCGGCATCTGAGTAATCACTACCGCTGTCGGATTCAGAATCGCTATCTAGGGAACCCGGAAGAGAATCGACGTCGTCTCGGCCATTTGAAGAGGTGGATGTGTTTTCGATGAAAGAGAGAGAGGTGTCCGAGACGGAGTGCGACATCGTGGCCCTGCTTTGCTGCGGAGGGAAGTAGTTGATGGGTTTGCAGATAGTTTAATCATGAGTTTAGCGCGATAGCGCCTATTTGGCGCCTGTTGAGTCAGCCGAATCATTTCACCAAGAACTTTCTGCGCCAGAGACCTGGGACTTTGTTGGATCAACCATCGGAGCACTTGACATCCGCCGATATCTGGGAATCCCTGTGTTGAAATACACCGAAACCGGTCTTTCCTGAGTGTCCAAGAGGTGCTTTCTGACGGAAACTGCAATCATGGCGGAGGTTGTAAGTATACTCACTCTCCTTTCTTGCAGCAATCATCTCGTTGTTATGAAGCGTTTCCAAGGCAAAGGCCAATCCTCCTGCCACACCATATAGCACTGATGCTGACTTTGGACCGGAAGGAATCGCCAACAGAACGGAAGCCAAGAAAGTCCGTTGCATTCAGCCAAGACACAAAAATCGAGCAGGTGAAGGAGGGATCAAATAATGGGGACGACAAGGAAGTTGACGAGGTTGCGAAGATGTTTGAAGGGCTCAGCAAGAAGTCAAAGAAGCCCAAGAAGAAGGAACCCAAGGCAGAGGGCGAGGAAAAGGCTGACGAAGATGCGGCCCCTGTCGAAGGGGAATTCGACCCTGCTACGATGAAGAAAAAGAAGAAGAAGAAAGCGACGAAGGCTGTTGACACTAGCGATGACTTCGAAGCTAAGCTTGCGCAGGCAGGCGTTGCTGACGATGATGCTAGTGCTGATGTAGCCACGGAGACCGCTCCTGTAGAGGAAGGCGATTTGGAGAAGGGTACCGGAATCTGGGCTCACGATGCAACACAACCCATCAGCTACGCACTCCTCCTCAACCGCTTCTTCACTCTACTGCACTCTCACCATCCAGACCTAGCCTCCAGCGGTTCGAAAAGCTACAAGATCCCACCCCCTCAGTGTCTCCGAGAAGGTAACAAGAAGACGATATTCGCCAACATCTCCGAGATTTGTAAACGCATGAAGCGGAACGATGAGCACGTCACACTATTCCTGTTTGCTGAATTGGGCACTAGCGGGAGTGTTGATGGGAGTAGGCGTTTGGTCATCAAGGGCCGATTCCAGCAGAAACAGATTGAGAACGTGTTAAGAAGATATATCGGTGGGTGCTTGTGAATCCTTCATACTACCTGCTACGCGGTTACTAACAGCTGTTTACTTCTACAGTTGAGTATGTCACCTGCAAGACATGCCGCTCACCAGATACAGAATTAAATAAGGGCGAGAACCGCCTCTCGTTCATCACATGCAACTCGTGTGGTAGCCGGCGGAGTGTCACGGCCATCAAAACTGGTTTCTCCGCCCAAGTTGGAAAGAGAAAGAGAATGCAGAACTAGCTGTTCGACCTCTGCATTGCTCTACTAAGTCATGGAACGGGCGATAATGTGAATGATTAACTTTCCGTTTCCTCCTACGCTCTGCCTCTCTTGTCCCAGATAGTGAACGAGTAGGCAGGTCGCGAATGGGGGCATCGGGCCAATGTGCACGAGACTGGCTTTGGCCGGGGTTTCTTGTTTCTGCTCTATTGTGTATCTTAAAAAGACCAAGAGATTGCCACACCCTTGATGCATTCTATATTAAGCCTCCGGCGGGTACAGAGGGTGAACCCACAGCCACCAGGAAGCGAATTGAGAGCGTGTCAAGGAAGGCATTAATTGGCCATCACTTCAACAAGTCGGTGCCAAACCCCTGCGCATGTTAGGTAGCAAACCCTTGAGGCCGGAACCAAGAAACTTCAGGCCCTGTCTAGTCGCCCTGTCTTCTAGTAAAATAGGAGAGCTATAGGGAACGTATACTATCGACTGCGGTTGGGGTGGATTCGCCCGTGCTTACATAGTATGTACTACTCTAGGAAGCGGGGCAGAGGGTATACGAGGCCAAGACGCGCAGTCCGGCTACATAAACAGCTTGCTAGCCCCTAGCTAAACACGCCCGCCTTCCTGCCATACGACTGAGGTATTCCCGCTGTCTTGCTGTCCTGCTCTCCTACACCTACACGCTACGGCCTACCTACTTCCTTTGTGACTTTGGAACTACAACTTACGCATCGAAGAACATCGAGCAAACATGTCTGGCCCTCAAAACTTCGGGCAGCCACCCCAGTATCCCCAGACGCAATACCCTCGTATGTTCCTTCTTGCCTCTTCGAGCCCGCTCCAGGTTTCGGGCCTGTCTTGCTCGTGAAAGCTAACCTCCATACAGCCCCTGGAACGGAGGAAAAGAGCGGCAAGTCTCATTACCTGGATTTCTGGAATTGCAGACCGCCATGACAAATAGCTGATATCATCGCACTAGGCCAGTACCAGCAAAGCTACCAGCCTCCACCTCAAGCCTCTGGATCGCCATATGGCGGCTCACCCTACGCGCCTCCCGGGCTTGCGTCCCCGGGAACCCCTCAACAAGCTCAGATACAACAGATGCCTAGTGGAGCCCCACCAGCAGGCCAGTTTGTCGGTGCATCAGCGACAGCGGATGACGTGGGGTCATTCAATGGCGGGAGTTACAGAATTAGCCATCGGGATAGCAATACGATTGTGACGATGCAATTGGCCGTTGGATGTCCCATTACTGCTAAGCCTGGTTCGTTCTCTCAATTTTCGTATATGGATTCAATTTGGAACAACGAAACAAAGCAAGAGAAATACCTAGCACGACTTGCCCAAAATAAAGTAAAAAGAATCATTGGCTAACCAGTGTATACCCAGCCGCGATGATTGCTATGTCGCCCACCGTAACCCTCAAAGGATCCATGAAGTTCTCCATAAAAAAACTCATTGCTGGCGGCGAAATGGCTCACTCTACCTACACCGGCCCTGGCGAACTCCTCCTCGCTCCTCCCGCCCTCGGCGATATCACGCTACTCCGCCTGGACGGTAGGCAGCAGTGGAGCGTTGGCAAAGACGCCTTCCTAGCTTGCACTCAGGGCGTATCGAAAGAATATAAGAGCCAAGGTTTTCAAAAGGGACTCTTTTCTGGGGAGGGGCTTTTTGTGTATAAGATGACGGGTAACGGAATCGTTTTTGTGACTAGTTTGGGGGCGATCATCAGGAAGGAAGTTAGTCGTACCCTCCTAAGTACTAAACACCGGGCGACTAACGTACTATTCCTGCAGCTTCAAAGTAACGAAAAATACATCGTCGACAACGGTCACCTTGTAGCCTGGAACTGCAATTACAACCTCGAGCGGGTAGCTAGCGGTGGCATCATATCGGGTATGGCCTCTGGTGAAGGGCTTGTTTGTAAATTCACTGGTATGTCCTCCTTACTCATTCGAATTTTCCTAGAAAGTATAGCCCTAATACGTGTATGTGTGTGCCAGGCCCTGGGGCGGTGTATATTCAAACTCGGAACCCGCAGGCATTCGGACAATGGATTTCCGGGTACAGTACTTCGGCTGCGTAGTTCCAGAGGGTTCTTCGGGGGGGGAGACGCAAACTCTTTTTACTTCCACTTTATCTCCTATCTACTCTGTTCTACCTACACAACTCCAATAAAAAAAAATTCCCATTTCTCTTCCCCAACCTCGCCCCTGCTTCTTTCCCACGGCCGTTCGTTCTCTCCCGGTATCATGTATCTACTCATTTTATTTTATTTTTATCTCCATTTTTTCAGTTTAGGAAGGGGGGAGAATTAAAAGCCCCCCCTCCCCCTCCCCGCCATTCGCCCGTAGCCCCAGGATTGGTTGAATGAAACCAGAAACTTCCAAGCAGTAAGAGCGAGCGAGAGAAAACAGAAAAAAACCACTAAAACACGGGGGAAAAAAATATACTACCCTGGTTTCGACGTATGGTGGCGTTCTGAAATTGGTGTATGCCGTTAGGGCAGGGGTTTGTATGGGTGGGCGGGCTTTGGTAGGAGTATCAGCCTATACGCTGTAGGAGTACCGGTACCATTACTAGGGCGCCATTTTGATTCATTTCAATTCGCTAACGACATGAATATATATATTTTATTGGTATGTGGGGGGGGGGGAGGAAGGGGGGGGTTTGAGAATCCATCCTAACAACAAACCACCATACCAAGTCTAAGCGGAGACGGGGTAAATAAATGTCCCAAATGTCCCCCCCTCCCCCCACCCTCCAATCAAAATTGGGGGGGGGGGGGGAATGGGAAAGAAGGGGGAGGGAAAAAAAAAAAGAATAGGTCCTAAATGAACACAGTGACTTGCCCAGCCAATTCTGTGATGGGGGACGCCTGGGGAGAATTCCTGCGAGTGCTAGGAAGGGCTCAAAAGTGATGTGGGGGTATTGTGTCTCGGGTCAAAATGTGAAAGAAAAGCAAAACAGGAGCCCTTTTTTTTTTCGCAGTACGACTGAATAACTCGAAGGAGATCATCTGGGGTGAAGTAGAAATGAGGAAGGATAACGCCGATATGATTAAACCCCTATGCACCCCTCTATCGAAAGAAAGTAAAAGGGGAAGACGAGGATATCCACGAATCTTTTGGAATGGACCTTTTTTTTTTTTTGGGAGAATTTCTTTTCTTTTTTTGGGGATGACCCCCATTTGCATGCCATTACTCAAACACCTTGGGAAATGGACAACAATATGGCCAAGGACATCTACTACCACATCTCATCCCAACTCTAGTCGGAACGGCCTAAATCTCCCCCCTATAGTCCCGCAGACAGGGCACCTCCCCCGTCTACCCTGTTCTCCTAGAAGGATGTCAACACACGAGTGGCAGATACCGCATATGCATTCTGTACACGCGTAAGCGCTGCACAGGGCCGTTAATGTACGACAAGATGCACAGACAATGCTGACGACGGCCGTTCTGGGGCGCGGCGGACTCGAATCGAGGCCACGGGATTCCATGTGGAACTGCTCACCGCTGTTGCTGCTGTTGTCAACGCTAGGAGGAAGTGGAGTGTGCGGCGGCTCAGAGCGGGCTGGGAGAGGTGGTGGAGGTGGTGGTGGCGGCGGCGGCGGGAGCGGCGGCGAGTAGTGGAGAGGAGGCTGCTGGTAAGGAGGGAAGTGAGAAGGAGGGAGAGGGGGTAGGGATGTTCGGTTCCCTGCTGGCAAAGTAGGGGACGTTGAACCCTTTATTGGTTTGCGTTAGTATGGTACGTCAACGCAGCAATAGGGTATCAGCATACAGGAGCAGGATCATCCGCCTCCTTTGTTGCCGTTGTTGCGGCGTCAATCAAGTCTTCCCACCTTTTGCCGAGTAGAGCCACAGCACTAGTAGGTTCAGCAGAATAGGCCTTTCTCCCGTCATAACTCATCCTCCGCACGTGTCCTCTGGAGGAGTGTTTTTCGTGTTTCGGTTTCCGCCCGCCTTCGGTCACAGAGGGTTTTCGA
The DNA here is from genome assembly GCA_021527025.2 of Geoglossum cookeanum. Taxonomy (NCBI): domain Eukaryota; kingdom Fungi; phylum Ascomycota; class Geoglossomycetes; order Geoglossales; family Geoglossaceae; genus Geoglossum; species Geoglossum cookeanum. The sequence continues at coordinate 50,292 of JAJDFF020000041.1, forward strand.
GGCCGAGGAGCTTTCTCTCTATGCCGAATTGGTGGCAGCGTTGATGATCGACCAGACGGAGATCTTGACATAACGGAAGGAAGCAATGGCTTTGGGTTTGGTCTGTCATATGGGCCCATGTGAGAGGTCTCCTCTTTGAAGTTGTTAATCCTTGGGAAGGCGGTACTAGGAATATCATTCTCGGACATTGTCTCCTAAGCCACCGTAATCACTATTAGAATTCCCTTTTGCCAAACAGTATTCCGGGTGAAGCGACGATAGGGAATTGCGTTCTGTCGGAGAGTAGACTTACAGGTTCCGACTCGTAATCAGAGTCTATTTTATGGTGATAAAGAGAGGCTAATGCTACTGCAGCACTAGCAACCGGGAGACAGGAAATCGGTGGCAGTTCGTCCGTGCGGCTAGGTGTAGCAGGAGAACTTGCGTCATCCAGGTAATGTGCACCTCTTTCGTGGCCGCCGGACACTTTCCCGTACGTCAGTCCACAAATCCCAGAAGCCTTATGTTTCAAGAGATTCTGACTGACATCTTCCCATCAATTTTGGTGTCCCAATCTCTTGGCTCGATGACGGCCTCTGGGACGGAGGCGTGCTGATCATGAGCGCAAAGCTCTCTTCTGTTGCTGGGAGCTTGGAAATGTAATTCTCAGGGTGCGCTCGACGAATATGTTCCTGCATGGAACGAAATCGCTTTTCCTATTTATCGCATAAGCTTCCGTGTCAATTCAAGAGGCCTCTCGGTTCTGGTGGCAGGCCAAACGGAAGTTGGTGATGGCAGCGACAGCCGGCCACCCTAACAGCACATGCAAGCTTCTGGTGAAGTGAGGGGAGGGAGAGGGAGGAGTCCTTCCTGGAGGAGCAAGAAGAAACCTACACCAAGACACCTTTTCCGACAGGTTGATCCATCTTGGTTTCGCAGCGGACACACGACTTCATTGTTGGAGTCCGTCACGGAGAAGGACGAAGTCAGCGACGATCGAGGCGGCATGGCCCGGCGCATTTCCCACTGGGGTGCACAAAACGCAATCACCATACGTGCGCGACGAAATGCCGACGACAGAGACAGAGAACAAAGGCGAAAAGCTAGACGGGCTTCAGCTGCGGCGGTCGATCAACTCGAACAGCTGGAGCTTCGCATTCTCGCGACAAATGCACTCCCCAGAAATAGCGTAGTGAGTAGCGACAGAGGACCTGTTGATGCTGGAGCTGATTGCTGGTTGTGGATTGGCAGCACACAAGCACAGCAGCAGCGAGAACTGTGTGTTGTGCTCTACTATGCTTTCTCGTGTGCGGTTTGATTGTGATGAGTGAGGGGCAAAGGTGGGATAAACGGAGCTAAGAGCTATCGGATTGTCACCCTATCGCTGTCGCAGGCTTTGTTACGCCCGCTGGCATTACTCGCGTTCACCCAGGGCCACCCAATGGCCAGCTCGCCATGGCCAAGACCAGAGGCCAGAGACACAGAGAGGGAAAAGGAAAAGGGAAAAAAAACAAAATGCAGCGGGAGTGGGAGAAGGGAAGGGAAGGGCAGGGCAGGGCAGGGCAGAGAGGGCAGCAGCAGCAGCAGCAGCAGCAGTGAGCAGTGAGCAGTGAGTGAGCAGTGAGTGAGCAGCAGTCCCGCGCTGGCTCCTCTCGCTTGCGGGGCCAACCTCGGCGCAAACCGGGGAGCTTCAGCTCCAGAGCAGAAAAGGACAGACCATAGCAGACGGTAGCAGACGGTAGCAGACGGGGGCTGCACTTGGGGCTGCACTTGGGGCTGCCCTGGGACTGCCCCGCCATCGACAGAGGGCGGCGGCGTGATGAGCTACTTGGGCCATGCAGCCAGCGCTGAGCCTCCGGGCATTCATTCAGCCACCATGGACAATAGACAGCGTGCCCCGTAATACAGCGACCGCGTCATGCGTGATCTGCCCAGCATCTACGTCGTAGCTGTCTTGTTGTTTACTGGCATATGGCAGAGCGTTTGGCATCCGTCGCAACCCACTGCGTCCAATCCCCTCAATCCCCCCCAATCCCCAATCCCCTCACTTCGTCGCGCGGGGTATCGATTCGCAGGTCAGCATCGGCGGCATGACGAAATCCGCTACTGGATGCTTTGCTTTTTCCAGCGGGCTTGACGCGGGAACTGCTACGTTTCTGTATCCGATCGAGCTGCTGGCGGCGAGGAACAATGGGCGAAGCAGTGGAAGGGGCCCGCCGACGATGAATGGACGTATCCGGATTGTGTCCTCCCGACTGAGGTTGCGGGCAGGCAGGCCGTGCTGACGTGACGGCCAACCACCGCGCATTCCACGAGGCCGACAAGTCCGCCAGCAGCCTGTGTACGGAGGATCCTCCTCTGACACGTACGAAATACGAAATGCTTTGCACGCAGCACTGCGCCGAGCTCTCGGGCGCGAGATAAGCCGGCCGCGTGCTCCATACATAGTACTGCTACGTCTGTACAATATTGAATATTGTACATGTACATGTCCAGCTGCAAAATACGCATACGATCCCCACTGTATCCTCCGCACGGAGCACGTAGCAGAGAAGCCGCCGCTGGGCAGAGGCGAAGGCGATGGCGATGGCGATGGAGATTGGTGCGTGTCGCCTCGTCTCGAGCTGCCCACACCGCCCGCCCGAGTGTGTCTGCCTGTCAGCACCGCGGCAGGATGAGTCGAGATGAGTCGAGATGTGTCGAGGATGCGTCGAGGATGCATCGGTGCTGCACGGTAAAGTGCAGGAAGCGCAGGTGCAGCCGCCGATGCTTCCCAATCGATCAGCCCGGGTCGTGTTGGCGCTCAGCTTCCTCAGCGTCGGAATGCCTCAATCCGCTTTCGATCCTCTTTCGATCCCTCACGCATCCCAAACCCGCCCAGCATTCCGTACAAGTACAAAATGACTATCCGCCCCCCGTCGCCTCTCCCTCTCTCTCCCACCCCGTGCCTTGCATCAATCGCCGAAATCTTCGCGGGCCGAGCCTCTTTAATTGACTGCCGGCCATGCAGCGACAGGTGTAAACACGCGGAGTATACTCAGGGGAATCTGCCCGTCCCCCCTCCCCTCCCCCTCCCCTGGGGCTTGCAAGGGCGCTGAACGAACAATGTCCCTAACCGTGACGCACATTAACGCCGACTCGACCTTCCTCCTCGTCTTCCGCCCCGCAGCAGCAGCCGCTCCCGCCTTCCCGCCGTCTCCAGGACACTCTCCGGGGGGCTTCTCGATACTGCTGGACCCGTGGTTGGTTGGGGAGTCGACGATTATCTCGTCCATATTCTCTGTCGCTCGTCACACCACCCCGGCGTGCGTCTCGTCGCTGCGAGACTTGCCTTCGCCGCCGGATCTGGTGGTCATCAGCCAGGACAAGCCAGACCACTGTCACGAAGAGACTCTACGGCAGCTCGACCCCGGCAGCAAGAATAACGGCGATACTCCATCCAACACGCCCCTTATCCTTGCGGAGCCTAATGCTGCAAAACGCATCCGGAGCTGGAGGCACTTTTCTCCGGACTGTGTGCAAGCCCTGGAGCGTTGGGAACCTCACAGCAACAAGGAGAATAACATCCGCCGCCTCCCGATTCCAGCATCCTCTCCACTCGGCCGGCCGGGAGAAATTTCAATTGCTTTCATCCCGAGCAAGTGGGATCTTTCAGGCCTCCATAACGCCATTGGCATTACCTACCGTCCTCCATCCACCCGGCATGCACTTGGCGATTCCCCCATAACCCCACCAGCATCACCGCTGCTTTCACCTACCTCTGCCGCACCAGTACAACAAACTTCAACTTCCTACGCTGCCGTCCAAGACCGCACCATTTCCGTTATCTACTCCCCCCATGGTGTGCCATATTCCGTCCTCCAGCCGTATGCAAGCCAGCATCTTGTAAAGGAGGCTGCTCTTCCACTCACCTTGCTCCTCCACTCCTTTGACCGCGTGCAGAGCCCTTGGTGGCTCGGCGGGAATGTCTCGGCTGGCTCGCCTGGCGGTGTTGAGATTGCAAGAAACCTACAGACGAGGTGCTGGATTAGTGCTCACGACGAGGTGAAAGATTTACGCGGCATTGTGATACCGTATATGCAGACGAGGGTATACACAAGAGAGGAAGTGGAGGCGTTAGTGGGGATGGAAGATACGAAAAAGGGTAGAGGCGTAAAGTCGGAGATCGTGGTGTTGGATGCTGGCCAGAACTGGAGTTTCGGACCCACTTGATGAGCGTTGGCTATGGCCCAGCAAAACGAACATGCAGCATCTTCGAACATTCTCATATATCATTCTTCGTTACAAAAACACAACACTTTCAAGAAAGATTTCTCAAAAACCGGCGCTTTGTATGGGATGGGACCTACGGAATGGAACAAAGACGGGTCTGGCATATATTTGCAAAACATGGCTCTCGCAGAACTGGCGTTTTTTTTTTTTTTTTTTTTTTCTTGCTTCTTTTCCTGATCTTCTATGGCATTATGGATTCAGCTGAATTGGCTGAAGGGTTTTCGGTCACAATATTCGACTACAGACAGTATGCCCAGCATTTACTCTGGACTTTTCTTTTCTTTTTTTTCTTCTTTTTTCTTCTTTTTTTAATGATGCGTAAGTCAATGACATGGGGATGTGCATGGGATTTCTATCAATCTTCGCGGCTGGAGGACATTTGCGTTGTTGCTTTTTCGGGCATTGTTTGCTGGTGTGGCTGTGCAGTTGCAGCAGCAGTTGAAGCGGGGAGGGGGGGGGTTAACTAATTACTACATGGTAATTCTTAATGAGCTGTGAGCAAATGTTACGCTGTACTCTACAAAGTTATATAAGTTATAAGGCGACGTTGGGTGTAGTTTGTGACTTGAGCAGTTTTTGACGTGGGTTTTCCCGCCACCCCCCCCGGCCCTTCTTTATTTGCTCGTATTGATGCGTATGTAAGTATACATGTATGTATATATAGAGTAAGCGTTCAATATCGTACCTGTACCTAAATATATATATATATATAAGTACAGTATACATACACCTTTTTTTTCCAGTAGAACTAGAAAGAACAAACAAAAAGTGCACGTGAAGCATGTGAAGTACAAGTACAAGTACAAGTACATATATGTGCTTATATGTGCCTATACGTGCTTTTGAATATGCTTTGAATATGCTTTGAATATGCTTTGAATATGCTTATATGTATGTATATATGTATGTATGTTATGTACTTACTCTGGTAGCAAGCCCATCACCAAGTCGGTACTTGTAGTAACTCACAAACTAGGATGTATAATATGTATCTGTACATCTATTTTCCGGTGCCGTTCGGTATCTTCCGATCGAGGTCGCTTATCTCTCTCTCTCTCTCTCTCTTTTTCTTGCACTTCTTCTCGCGCTTTTCTCTTGCTCCTGCTCTTCTTCCCTGTCTTTCTAATTCTCTTTCTATTGCCATCTCCCATCCTCCTTCCCCCCTTTGCTACTACTAATAAACTTATGTAGAGCACATTCCAGGTCATATGTCATGTCATGTCATGTGCACCTTCAAACCTACCCCAGGCCACAAACGAGAGAGAAGTGTGCGAGAGAGAGAGAGAGAGAGAGAGAGGGAGAGGGAGAGCCTATTTTCCCAACCCATCCAGAGCTCGTATTTTAAAATTCCCCCCTGTTAATTTTAGGCTATATATGTTTAGCCGCAGTAGGCTTGGTTTTTATGCTAGGATACTTTGTTAGCGCTTTTTGGGGGAGGGGGAAAGGAAAGGAAAGGAAGGGGGGGCCTCTCGTATTAGAATTGGGAAGTGAAGGGGAGCGCGGCCCGTGTGCTATGTGCTGTGCTGTGCTTTTGCTGTGCTGTTGTTGCTCTTTGCTGTGTGTGGTGCACGGACGGGCTTGCGGGAAATGAAGGCGGAACAGATAGAGAGAAATACGACAAATGGGTGCGAGGCGCCTGTTCGTCCCGTCCACTGGGCTCTCTGCTGGGTGCATCAGGAGATGAAGAGCTAGCAAGGGGCGCGGGGCGAATGCGGGAATTTGAATTTGGGAGGAGGTTTTGTCTACTACGTACAGTACATACCCCTCCAACCACACCGACTGACTGACTGACTGACTGACTGACTGCCTGACTATATAACCACGAAGATTCCCACACACCCACACACCCACGAGCTCCGCTTTTCTCCCTTTGATCGATCAGTCAACAGACCGCCGTCCCTCTCTTCCCAACGATCTCTACACGCACTCACACACACACATACGCGCGACCCGTCAAGAAGAAAAGAAAAAAGCAAACATGTTCAAGTCGCTTTCGAAGATGGCCAAGGAGTTTTCCGGCAACAAGCAGCCAAAGGACCAGCAGCACCAGCAGCAAGGAGGGGAGCAACAGGGTGGTGAGGCGCCCAAGAAGAAGAGCGATCCTCTTGCCAAGGGTTCGTCGTCATATCCATTCTTGTGTTAGATTGGGTTGGAATTTTTTTTTTTTGGGATTGGGGGGGGGTGTTAGACTTGGGCTAATGAGTCGTCGTGGATTGTTTGTGCAGGAGTCGGGTTTTTCACCAAGCAGATGGGCATCAAGACCGATGATGAGACCAATGCTAAGCTCGCGGCGGGTGCGAGGGGTCAATATGAGTTTGTGCACCTTTTTATTTTTATTTTTCGGTTTTCGGTTTTCGTTTTCATACCTACCTACCAACCTACCTACCAATCGGTCTCTTTCCCAAGCTCGCGCTTCGGCTGACTTTTTAAAACCCAATACAGCAAGCATGGGAGTAAACTCAAGTGAGATGCCCCCTCTAGCAGGCAGCTGTTGCATGCGGGCGGGCATGGAAAAAGGGAAATCGATGGGCATACACGCGGTATCCTATCTGATATTTTGGGGGAGTTCCTCTCTTTTTTATTTTTTTTTTGTGTAGTAACACTTGAGGAACCCCTTGATTCGGCCCCCCCTTTTTGGTGCGCCCTCTTTTTCTTTTTTAAAGTAGCCCTTGTGAAGAAGGAGATGATGGACGTGTGTGAATAATTATAAATTAGCATAGATGCCAAGAAAAATTATTCTTTCCCCCCCCCAAATCCCCTTTCTTGGGGTAGAGCAGGAAAAGTCACTTATGCAGAGCTTGAGCTTGTTGGCAAAGTCGTGTTCGTGTTGTGCGAGAGAGAGAGAGAGTGAGTGAGTGCGGCGCTGCAATTTCCACATTCCGTCACGTCATGCCCAGCAACCGGCTCCGCCCACGGCAACCAGCACGGATACACCCCAGGCCCTCTCCACTCCACCAAAGCCTTCAAAACGCCGCCTCCTCCAGCATACCACCGCTCCTCTCCCTCTCCCTCTCCCTCTCCCTCTTCCCCTCCTCCCCCTCCCCCTCCCGTACCCCACGGATTCCGCGCCCGCCTCTTCTCAACCAGCCTCTCCCCAGCAGCATACCAATCATGCAGCCACAAGCCCCAGCCGGCGCTCAACTCGGCTCGATCCAACACCTCCCTCTCGACGCCGGGCGGATCCACGCCGACAAAGGCCAGGCGGGCGCGCGGCCAGCGCAGCGCCGCCGTCGCGTGCAGCTCCACAAACCGCGCTGCCTTGAACGCGTGCGACACTACCGTTATCCGCCACGGATATCGCCCAGTGACCCCGTGGAAGAGCACGATTGGGAAGAGCAGGTTCTGGAATGAGTCGAGCGCGTGCGTGTCGGCGTAGCTGCTGGAGAGGAGGACGTTGCGCTTTTGGGTTGCGGGACAGAGGGAGGGGGATGCTTTGAGGAGGTTCTGTGGTGGTAATAATAATAATAATAATAGTTTAATAATTAAAATAAGTAATTGGGTTGTTGTTGTTTGCGGTGGGATGATGAAAAAGGAAGAAGAAAAAGAAGAAGAGAGCGTATATATATATGTGTGTGTATGTGTGTGTGTGTGTGTAATATAAGTATATAATAAATAGATGTGTATATAGATAGACATACAAGATAGCTTTCTGCCTCGCTGAGCGGAGTGGCTGATTTTGTGGCTGCACTTTTCGACGATAGAAACGTCAGTCAAACTGTCACAGAAGGTCGGTCACAATAACAACAATATCAACAATATCAATTAGTCACAATAACAACAATAACAAACAAAAACAATAAGAACAATAGAAACAACAACAATAGCAATAGTAAAATAAATTAAAAATAAATTAAAAAAAAAAAAAAAAAAACTAAAATCCCACCCACCCGCTAAAAACCAGCACCGCCGCTCCTCCTCCTCCTCCTTTCCCTTCTTCCTCCGCGCTTTCCGCCAACGCCCACGCCTCCACCCCGGCCCGGATATGCGCCATGTACGTCGCGGTCTCGCCGCGCTGGAACTCTTCTATGAGCCTTTTGGAAGGGCCGGGGGGGCTTGTTTGTTAGCTAGCTACTACAGTACTGTGTTGTGTTGTGTTGTGTTGCGTTGTGTGCTGGATGTAGTTTGGTTGTGGTTGTGGTTGTGGTTGTGGTTGTGGTGATGATGATGATAATGATGAAAATAATGACGGTGATAAACCTACCACTCCCGCTCATCAGTCCCGGCACTGGGCCCGCCGAGCCAGATGGCGTGGCAGCAGACGATTATTAGCTGGGTGGCGGAGGGGTGGGCAGGGGGGGAGGGGGAGGAGGGGGACAGAGAGAGAGAGGGAGGGCGCGTCATGCGGGTTGTGTGTTGTGCGGTGGATGTTTTGTGTGTGTGGTACAGTACGATGTAAAGGTCTACTACAGCGTAGTGGTGATGTGGTGATGTGGTGGTGATGTGGTGATGTGGTGGTGATGGTGGTGGTGTTATAAGTGAGGTTTTGGTGGGTGGGGTCGTAGACTAAAGTAAAGCGGGGCAGCACTACCTACAAGTGGTAGGTAGGGTTGGACAAGTAAGTGCAAGAAAGAAAAAGAAAGAAAACCAAAAAGCCGCACGCCACGCCACGCCACACGACTGAATAGCAATAGCAACAGCAACAGCAACAGCAACAGCAACAGCAACAGCAACAGCAACAGCAACAGTAACAGCAACAGCTGGATTATTTACTGCCGGGTTAATTACTAACCAGGTCTCGGGGGTGGAGTTTGTCTGTCTGTCCGTTTACTTGTATATATATATTTATTATTCATTTAATTTATTAGTACACAAAATATTTCTATATATTTATTTTGTTTATTTTTTTTCCAGTTATTTATTTGTTTACTTATTTATTTATTTACTTGTTTTATTTATTTGTTTATTTGATTATTTATTTATTTACTTTATTAAACTATCAAATAGTAAATTAACTACTATTTTGAGAGGAGTTGGGCTATTATTTTTCATTATCAATTTATTAATATATTACATTACTTTAATATTTGCTTACTAATAGCTAAGATAGCAATACAAATTATAAATCTATATAAATTTTCTAGTTTGTAACCTTACTATATAATTATTGCTATATTTTAAATATAAACACTTATGACTAACTATTTAAACTCTAATAAATAGTACTATAGAATAGCAATTAGAAGTAATAAAAATAGCTAGTAGTATAGTAACATAAAATCTTACTAATTATATTTTATAATAGGTTTATAAGAGCTTTAAGTATAAAGTGAACCTTGCTTGCATTACTAAAGTTTATGACTTATAAACTTCTTAAAAAGACTAACAAGTATTAATGTAAGGGTCGCTTCCTGTAGGGACCTCTAGGGTGGTTATGGTAATGTGACATTGCCTGACCGGCTTGGGCGCTGATGGCACAGCGGCGGGTCGACGTAGACATATGTAGGCTTGGTCGGAGCGCTGGGTTTTACTAAGGGTCGCTGACAACCCGCTGGGTAGGCTACAGGTGGATACGATATCAGAAGGCAAGAGGATCAATTCTAGTATGTAGAAAAACTGATTGCTGGCCTCCTCTTGAGGCTCAGCCAATTGACTAAATACAGTAATAGAAACCACACAGGGTTACCCTGCTGCATAGCATTCCTGCGGCCAGCATAGGCTTCTGATAATTGCCTCCTCCTTTAGGAGCTGGTCTCCAACTCCTAGCATTACCATCGCGACCCTCTCTCGACGTTATGGTCGGGTGCGCCTTGGGGTCCGATGTAATGGGGCGCGATAACGAGTCGCTGACGACCCGCTACCGAGTTAACTTGCCATAGAAATCCGTTTGGTCTGGCAGGATTCTTCTAAGTCGACGCATAGCTTGAGATCAGGTGACTCTCGTTATTAATCGACTCGTGCGCGTCCTAATGACGCCAATACATGTAATGGAGCTTATCTAATGTACCTGAGCCGTTTTCTTGATTCGGCATATATATGTGCCCTGTCTAGGGCGTCGTCATGTAGTGCTGGTGCGTTGCGGTGGCGTGGTGTGTGACCCCCCCTTTGTTTGTTGTTAGGGCTACAACCCTGAGTACATGGTGCCCCACCACATTACCTTACTCATGATTGTTTTTTCTTCAAGCTATCATTGATATACTCAGCCCCCCCTCAGCAATGCGAGCACCACTTGTTTCTTACCTCTGGTACCCCCGTTGGGCCTCCTAGCCCCTATGACGGTTCCGAGGCTTTGCTAACGGGTCTCATAGGCTTCAATGGCTCCAAAAAGCCCCGTTCGCACATCCGTTCATACCTCCACTCGTCCCGCGGCCTCCGCAGCTGCTAAGAAGAAGTCTGTGGTTCATCCTGCCACTCCCTCTGCCAGCAATGCTAGCGTTCGAAAGCCTTCCCGTCCGTCCGCCTCTGCGAATCGCCCGCGTCGTTCCTCGCAGGAACGGCGTGTTGAATTCTTGAATTCTCTTCTTCGGTCCAGGTCCGTGAGCTTACCCAGGACCGGGTTGTCCGATAAGGAGGAGGAGGGGATGGTGAGCTCACCGTCCCTCTCTCATATCAAGAGGCCTCAAGAGAGGTCCTCCTCTCTTGCTAACCCCTTGGACAACGGCCCTCCGTTGGCGGAGGGGGTGTCCATCATCGTGCCGGTGCCCAGGAAGCGTCCGGTGCCTTCGGCGAGCATGCCAAAGACACCAACAATTGTCTCTCGCCCTCTGGTCTCTAAGGCCATAAAGGTCCAGCGAAAGAAGCTGCTCACTCCTGTCGTGGCGCCAGACAACGTTGGCCCACCTCCTCCGCCCTGTAAGGGGTGCTGAGACGCCTTCTCACAGGCGTCTCGTCGTGGTACCGGTAGTGTGCCGGTCGCAGTGTATATAGACGTCTCGTAGGCAATGAATCAATGGGCAGGCAGTTAGCTGCGCCGTCAGGGTGCCACAGGCGGTCCGTAGGAGCGCCGGCTAGGTTTCTAGCGATGAGAGACGAGGTTAAGGTGACTTCTTGATGACTTCTTAATAAGAACTAATCGCTGACCCCCAAAGGGCTGCCAGCGATGAGGCTAAATACATGTCGGTCACGTGCCGCCGGCGGACCGCCTGCGGCCCTCAGCCATCTGACGTTTGCCATATGAGCGACCTTTACACGCCCCCTCGTCGACCTGTTCTCCTGCATTCTTGCTGCCTCCGTTGTGGACGCCACTATGAACAATCATCCGACCTCCAGTGCGTCCGTTCGGCTCTGGGCCTTCGCTGCGCCTCTTGCAGCAAAAACAAAAAAACGTGCCTCCTAGTAAGTCTTCCCTGCTCTCTCGTTGCTGCCCGTCTAACCCTGCGGTTTCTTTAGGTTCTTGAGGCCTGTATCGGGGCCCTGCGGGCTGTGCAGGTAGCTGCACGGCAGGTCCTGGACCTTAACCGCCCTCGACACGCTTGTGTCAAGGGTTATAAGGCTAGGCTTGCTGCTGCAGTTGCCCGTTTGGCCCGCAGGCAAGCCCGATATGATCAGGAACTGGGAGTAGAGCTGTCAGGAGCCTGCGCTGGCCGCAGGAATGCTATGCAGCAGGGTAACCCTGTGTGGTTTCTATTACTGTATTTAGTCGATCGGCTGAGCCTCAGGAGGAGGCCAGCGATCAGTTCTTCTACATACTAGAATCGATCCTCTTGCCTTCTGACATCGTATCCACCTGTAGCCTACCCAGCGGGTCGTCAGCGACCCTCAGTAGAACTCGGCACTCCGACCAAGCCTACACACGTCTACGTCGACCCGCCGTCGTGCCATCAGCGACCAGGCCAGCCGGACAGCGTCACACTGCCATAACCACCCTAGGGGTCCCTGCAGGAGGCGACCCTTACAAGAGCAGCAGATTGCTCTAAATTTGGAGAAGGCCACAAACTCCGCGCCGGTGTTGCTGCCGGTTCTCTTACGGATCGAAGAGCAGATAGCTCACACTAATGAGCTCCTTCGTCACCTGATGAGTTCTTCCCCCCCCCGTCGAAGCCACTTAGGCTCGGCGTTTACCTCCGTCACCACCTACTAGCAGGCCTCAGTGTAGAGTCCCGCCTACCTCGCCTCCGCCTTCACTGCCCCGCGAGGGGCCGTTGTTGTCGGAGAGCGGGGAGGACGAGGATGAGGAGGAGTAGATCGGTGGTATGTTGGGATAGAGGTTCTAGATTGCGCTACGCCAAAGCTACTCCATCGTTATTATAATTCATCACACTACTATATATATCCCCAAAACCCGCGCTACGATTCTTACATTAGGGGTCCATGCAGGAGGCAACCCTTACAGGTTTGTAGTTCTGATAATGAGCTCATGTAACTTGATGAGACTTGTAGAGGCTATATCATAACAGAAATAGAGTAGAAATAAGAAAAAAGACAAAAATAATAAAAAATAATAAGAAAAGATAATTTCCACTACTTAATAGTAGTATACATACTAACAAAACTTATATGCTGTATCATAATATATATATATTTATTACCTGCTATAATACCTTTTACCATATCTCTTATTTTATTTTATTTTTTTTTAATTTCTCTCAAAACAGACCTGGTTTTTTAAAATAAATAAAATAAAACAAATTCCAAGTAAAGAGGTATGAAAAATCTAAATATAAAAAAAAACTTTAATAAAACATATACATATATATATATATAATAAAAATCTAATTTTAATTTTTTAGGTTTTGGTTTTTGGTTTTGGTCACGGTTTTCGGGATATCTTATTTATCTATCTATATTACCCTTATTTTCTCTCTCGATTTTTATTATTATTATTACTACTACTATTATTACTGTTGCTATTGCTGTTACCGTTTACCGTTATCAATTTATTCATTTTTTGTTTTTTTATTAAACTTTTTTTTGGTTTTATTATTACCCTATTGCTTGCTTGTCTGTCCGTCCGTCCGTCCTAGGGCTGGCTAAGCTAGCTCGTTAACAAAAATGAGAGAGAGAGAGAGAGAGAGAAAGCAAAGTTCCGGAATCAAGGAATTAAAAAAAAAATAATAATAAAATAGAAATAGAAATAAAAATTAAAAAAGCTTCCGTGTCATGACTTGGCATCTTTTTTTTTCTTTTTCTTTCCTTTATTAGCAAAAACGCCAAGAGAGAGAGAGCCTGCACTCTCTCTCTCTCTCGCTGCATTCTGCGTCTATTTCCCCATTCCATTCCAACAGCTAAAAATATCTACATTTGGGGGTTTTGGTGGGGGAATAGGAAACAGGAAAGGGCAAAGGGAAAGGGGGTGAGAGTCTGTCGCAAACACACCAAAATGAAAATAAACAACTTCTCGTTGGTGTGTGGCTCCAGAACCCCCCTTTTTACCCCTCCACAAAAGTGGGAGAATTTCAACGAAAACTGGTATCTTTTTTTTTTAATACTCACGATTCCACCATGCACCGCCGGATATGAAACACCTTAGACTATGCGCCGCTGATGATCATGACAACCGCTGGAAAGATATATGCGCGAGATTGGGAAAAGAAAAGAAAAAAAAAGTATTCTACTGTCTCTCATGCGAAAACGTGCAGCTATTCCCTTTATTACAGGTCCCTAGCGCAAAGTACCTGCAAGGGATGAACTTCTAGAGAAAAGAAATCGGTCAGTCTTATAAGTAAACATACATTGACTCTACAATGTGATTCACTTACCTTTTTTCTGTCGCCATTTACACCGCCTCTGGATTCACCATGCCCGCCATGTCCATAGTCGTTTCTTCCACCTCGTCTATCGCCACCAGAATCACCATTACCCCACCGATTTGAACGGTCTTTGGGATTGCGGGGGTAATATTCGTCTCTATCAGGCTGATACGAAGAATTCTGTTCCGTGTGCGCCTGTTGAGGCTGTTGAGGGTTGCTCTGTCCAGGGAATGCCGGATACTGCTGCTGCTGTTGCTGTTGTTGTTGCTGCTGGGAATAGGCTGCCCCGCCAAACGTTTGACCTTGGGCCGCATTTCCCTGACCGAGCTGTTGAAGGATGGCTTGTATCTGCTGCGCCTGTATCTGCTGTTGAACCTGCGCTGGCTGGGTGGGCGTAGGGACTTGAAACTGACTGTCGGAAGAGGGCTGGCGGGCTAAGTTTAGACCTGTGGGAAAGGCTGGAATGCCTAAGCTCGACGCTGCGGATTGGAGCGTCTGAGGTTGGGGTGTGGGTTGAGCAGTGGAATACTGGGCAAAGATTTTCTCGAGCTCTGTCATAGGTTTTGGCGTTGTCGCTTGAGATTGCTGAAGAGTCTTCAGCAGAGACGAGATATCTGGTGTAGACACTAGAGCAGCATGCTGAGACAAGGTCTCGTGTTGGCGGATTTTCGCCTCCCTATCCTGGATTGGGGAGAAAAAGGGCTGATTAGTCGAATGTAAAAAAAAATGAACTATAAACAGGAGAATTACCTTGGTAATATCCCAAGGACCCCCAAACGGGATCTGCTCGACCTTTTTTCCGGAAAAGAGGTCGGGTCCTTCCCTGGGGGTTCGGGGGGCATCTGAAGGGTCCGAGTAGACGACCATCAAGGTTGTCGTCTCCCTTTGTTCTTGGACTCCTTTCTCTAAGCTCTCTGGTTCCTTCATACCTCCACGAGACACGTAGTTCTCTTCTTGGAGGGACCTATCACCGGGGTGGTTCAACTGGCTCAGAACGCTAAAGTCAATTGCTACACACCCGAGATTGTTAGAAAAAATTTCTTCTTGAAAAGTGGGATACAAAAGAGTCAAATCGAGTAAGGAGCGGGGCTACATACGGACTGGCCGAACCCAGGGCCTCAGGAACGCGACGCTTCCAGGGCCGCCGTCCTCCTCTTCATCCATCACGTCCTCTCCGGCATGTTGCTTGAAGATTCTACCCTCTTCTTGGTCGTTTCTAGCATCACGCATATGGCCTCCTTCTGGGGAGTCTTCTTCTTCCTCGTCATGAGTGATGTAGCGTATTTCTGTGAGGTCATCAGACGGCTTGAAACGTACGCCTAGCTTCGTGAATTTGCGCCGTGCTTCTTTCCTCAGGCGTAAGCGCTTCTCCTCGGGAGTCTCGGGAGGGCCAGCGTTCACGGGGGGGGCCGATGACTCTGGGTCCGTCCTCCTTTCAAGGTTTGCTATCGCGGTGGAGAAATTGAACACGTTTTGAGCCCTAGCCTCTCCCATGGAAGCTGTTGGCGCCGATCCCTCGCTGGATGAGCTAGGTTGCGTGTTTAGAATAGCCCCATGAGCATCACAAGTAGTATAGGGTGATAAACTTACCTAGTCTTTGGGGTGGGTTGCGAATTTGAAGAAAAGCTGGAAAATAAGCTGGACTTGCGGGCCTGCACGTGGTTGACTTTGCCCTTGGTATTAGTGGGTTGCTTTGTTAAGCTATTGAGGGGTTGCTTATTGGGACCTGTAGTCGGGGCTGGTGAGCTTTTGGGCTCCGTGACTGGCCGTTTTAAGGGACCGGTAGTCCTGGGTGCTGGGCCGGTGGTGTTCGCTGGGATTGGGTTTTGCCTCTTTGGCTGGGGTGGGTTGCTTGTATCCGGTTCCCTTGGGCGTTTTGCTCCAATCACCGAGTCCGGGGCCTTGGGTGCTCCCATATCCGCCTTCGTCTTCGAATCTCTGCTTATTGGTTCATTCTCCTTTGGCGTTGTACCCGCCCGTCTCGTAGCGGCAGCTACATTCTCAAGTAGCCTCTTGACCAGTACCTTCGTATGGTCATTTCCTCTCTTTGAAAACCGATGTTGAAGCTTATTGAACTTCAATCTCTCAAGCGTGTTCTCTGTCAACGTAGTACACCGACATAGGAGCTTCAGGCGGCTTAAGTTAGCATTTCCCTTTGAGAGAAAAAAAAAAACTAGACTACTAGACTTCCATACCTCAAGTATCTTCGCCGTTATGCTTCCGTTAACGTCATCTTCTTGGACTCGGCTGATAAGCCATGATATCAAGAACTGCGGCAACGCGACATCGGCAAGACTAGTTAATCAGTTAGACTTCACGAGTAATGAACGCAAATTATTACTGCTTAAAAGTAGAAGGTTACGAGTTCCATACCATTCCAGTACGTCTCTATGTCCGAATTCGAGGGCTGTAGAAACAGCAATATCTATCTTTCTAAGTGACTTGGAGACTGAAACCTTGAGCTTAGAAGCCCCGTCCTTCATCGGATCGGACTCTGCTTTCTTTAACGCGGCAGAACTTGCTTTCCAAGTATCATGTATTTCTTTAAGTAGCTCCCAATAGAGCTTGAGAGCCCCTTTGATTTCCTCGGAGGTAGCTCTTCTTCGCGAAGGCAACCATAGAGCCTTAATGGTATCGAATTTCACAGCCGCAAAACCCTCCGTGGGCCGGGTCTGCGGAAGAGGAGATACTTCGTCGACATCCATATCCTCATCATCGCTCGAGGCGGGCAAGCTTGAGCTTTCGCTTTTTTCCGAGTCTGATGAGGAATCGCCAGGATCGGGGTTGCTTGAAACGCGAGTGTTGTTGGAGTTTGTAGGCGCGGGCTTAGCAGCTGCTTTATGTTTGACCTTTGTCTTTTTCGTTCTGACCTCGGGGGTGTCCCCGCTGGTGCCGCGGCGTTCTATGGGCAAATGATTAACATCCAATTTGACGCGATGAGATTGTTAAAAAGGGTATGGGATAGTGTATAGGATAGTGTATGGGATAGTGAATGGGATAGTGAATGGGCTAGGGAGGGATAGACGCGATGGCAAAACCGGGGGCGGGGCAAGTGGTTGGGGAAGGGGTGGGGGAGACTTTTGGGCAGGACGTACCCCGTTCATTTAGTGACAACCGTGGAATATATTCTGGAACACTTGCTATTTCCGGGGATCTGTTAGGTCTGTCTGGACTGCCTTGTCGATAATTAATTAACATGACGGGTGGTTTCGACTTACCATCGCCTATGTTGAGGTCGACGGCGAATTTCTCGAAAAGTGCATATGGTGCGTGCGAAAGCTGGGTCGCGCCCGTAGGGACAGTCGAAGGATCAGTGTAGACGAATTCGGGAGCTCTTGAGCTGAGTGCAGTCGAAGAAGCAGGTTTTGCTGGCCTTGAAGGGCCTGGCTGGCTTTGCGGCCCGGCCTGGGCATTTTGTTTAGCACCCCGACTGCTAGTCTGAAGAGCAGAGATGAGATTAGCGTCGCCTCACTCGTAAGAGCAGAGAGATTTACTGGACCAAGAGAAAGTTCTGGGTGAAAAAAAAAAAGGTTTGTTTGGGAGCCCAAAATAAAAATAAAAAAAAAAATAAAAAAAAATTAGGCAGGAATTAATAAAATAATAAAATAATAAAAACAAATCGTCGCCCGGCCAAGGAACACATACCTGCGGGGCCTGGCCTGGTCTGTTTGCCGTGTTTGCCTGCAGCGCCTGGGGTGAAATGCCGTAGTTTGCGTATTCATGATGGGACTGCGCCTGGTTCAGCAGCGGTGGTTCGCGCGGATACGCAATTTGAGGTGGTGGTGGTGGGAAGCCGAAAGCTGCTTCCCAGGCGGCAGTCGAGTGCAGAAAGCGCTGATCGGTCGCCGCCTGCCAATCACGCGGAAAGGGCTGCTGCTGCTGCTGCGGCGGCGGCGGCGGCGGCGGCGGCTCAAAAGCCATTTGAGAACCACTCCAGGCGGAACCATTGCTACTCAGGGACACGGCGGGCGGGTATGGTTGCTGCTGCTGGCTGGCTTGGTTTCGCGCATTTTCTTTCCCATTTGGCGGACGTGGTTGCTGGTTGTCCATGTCCATCCACTGTCCGTCCTCTGTCCATCCACTAGTACTTAATTTTGCTTGAATAATCTGTGTTCTTTGTGCAGTGCGGGACGAGGGGAGGAGACGCCGGCCCAATCGTCGCTTCTCCCACAGCCGTGTGGGAATAGCTCGATTTGGGCCAATTTGCGGCAATTCTGTCCCCCCAGCGCCAGAGCTGCACACCACACCACCCCCTTGAATCTAAGTCGTGGTTGGGCTGCTGCTTGCTTGGGCTGCTTGGGGCAGGTTGGGCGTGGCCAGAGTGAAGTCTGCCAAAAACGCAAAGAACCCACTCCCTCGTATCCCACCACCTGAGGATTGTAAATGCGTTGGGGCCAACACCAGCTTCTGGACTTTGTACCAAGGCTCTTTGGCGCCCTAGCGCATTAAGAGCAGAGGCTGTCTTTGAAGTGACACGGCCAATGCTTAGATGTTAGGTTCAGTTGGCGGGTGAAGCGGGCTGGTCGCGACTTTTCATCCACTTCCGATACCCTGCCACAGACTTGCTACACGATGTTCCACATAAGAAGCAGACGGACTAGTCGTGTTACAATGGCTTTGATGGTATGGAACGGATTGAGGAGGATGTTATGAAAGGGAAGGAGTTGATGATGGCAAAGATCGATGGGTGATGAAGCGATGAAAGTTGGATGACGCTGAATCGCGTCTTGACTGGCCGAGTTCAACTAAGCTTTTTTAGTTCCGAAATAGCGCCGCTTTAGTACAGCCAGACGTGGATAAATTTTTTGGATTTGAGAGACTAGTATGACGCGCGGCAGAGTGGTTGGGGGGGGGGGGGTTGAATACGGGAAATACAGAAATTAGGCCTACTATACAGAGTACAGAGTATGCATATGGTAGTGAGGTGATGTGGTTGTGGTGGTGGTAATGGCGCGGTAGTGGTAGTGGTAGTGGTGGTGTTGGACAATACAGCTCGCAGGTTTGTAATCTAGATATCGCCGTTGCTATATACTTGGTATTACAGCCTCTTTCATCACTCGCAATTGAATGATATAGAGTGATTTAAAGTTCCTCTACAACTACTTAAATCGAATCAAAGTGTTACCTGGTATGAAGACTCCTTCCAGAACGCCCTAACTTCAAAAAAAAAAAAAAGAAAAACTCCTAGACCAGTCTCTTTCTCCTTCTACTCTCTCTCCGACCCAGAATCCTTTGGTTCATCTTGCGTATCCTTGAGCTCCTTTCTCCAAGAGTTAGTCCTTGACAATGAAACTCCCTCACGACCGCCGCAAGCAAAAGCCCTACCTCCTCTAATCGCCGTTTCAGCTCCGGTAGCTTCGTCTCCTTTACCACAAGGGTGTGATCGTCTAGATCCTCAATGATAAAGTCGTGGTTTATCGCATCGATTTTGAGGATTATAGCTCTGATAGACTCATCGCACTCCACAAGGACGCCTGTGGTTGAGATTAGTCGTGTCAAAAGGGTTGTGCGAGGGGTTTTATCAATCTGGCGTGGGCACGGTGATGCGAACCTTTCACAGCTTTAGGCATTCTTTACTACAGCTCGCTCTGCAGCTCGCCTTGCCCTAGGGCTGTTATGGCAGAATCGACTTGGTGCCGGACGTGGCGGAAGGTGGTGTAGATATATGTTGCTGCTTGCAGCCCCTAGCGAACAAAGCTTATCCAGTCCACATCCGTTGCTCCCCGCCACCTGTGCTCCGGAGCTTTTTCTGACAATGTCTCCCTTCTGTACGAGCCACCGCGCCATACCAACACGCTCTCTCCACCGCCTCTCTCCCAGTCTGCAATCTCGAAACAGCACACAGTTTCTGCACAAGAGAAACAAAGTGTCGTGTCGGCCGGCCCATATGCTCAACCCTAGCGAAGCCTTCACTTGACTGTCGAATCGACTACCGCTTTCCCATACAACCTTTTTTCCCTATCGATATCTCCTTACGTTCTTTCCCTTTTGCCTCTCCGCACCCCAATTGTAGAGGGCTTTTGCGATGACGCCTCTCCCTGCTACTGTTTGTCTGGTTTGATTCCGGTCCTCCCGAGCGTTGGCGCGATGCGGGGCAGTGCCAACATCATGAGTCTCGCGGCGTGGCTTCGGTGCCGCATGGCCCAGGATCACGGTGTTTCACTGTTATGGCTTCTATTGTTCTTGTCGTGGTTACTACCTCGATCGTCGTTGGCACAGTCCGCCAGCGACGTAGACTCTTCACCGAATGACATACCGTCAGCCACTCTTTCAACTGCAGCCTTAAGACCTATAACCGCTTTTCTCTCTCCCGAAACTTCCGCCCCTCCACCAGCAGCATTCAGCAGCAGCGCAGATACGCGCGAATCTTCCCTTGTTAACCTCTATTTCCTCCTCCTCTTCCTCGCGGCCGCCGCCCTCGTTTTGATCTACTATATAGTCCGCCGCCGGCGAAAAGAAAAGTCTGCTCGCTCTAGGAACAGGGGCCATAATGCTCTCGTGCACGACCTCGCTAACTGGCCGGGCGTTAATAGGAGTCGCACGGGTGGTCGAAGGGGTATAGGTAATACATCGAGGATGGAGGAAGGGCTGGATGAGCGTGGAGAGGCACCCCCTCCCTACGAACCACCAACACCCGCACTGCCATATCGTCAACGACTGGGGAGTGCACACCAAGAGCTGCTAGGGGTGGGGAGTGAACTTTCCCCAGAAGCAGAGTCGTGGCTGGCAATCCCAATGCGAACGCTTACCCGCGACCTACACGCGCAACCACCAGGCTACGATGAGACGGCCAATGATGCCAACTCAGTGAGGCCAGTTACTGGGACACCGAGTAGGATGCTGATCCCAACTAGTTCATACCATTAACGCCTCGAGATGGTGGTGGTGCTTAGCAACATCCCTACTGGACACTAGCATGACTTATTTTAAGGACGGAAGCTTGGGAGGGAGGCGTTTTCTGTATATACGCATGCTCTGCTGGCTTGGCGATGGATTTGAGCTTCGCAATGGGTAATTGGGGAAACTGGCGTATGTGCACACATGTACATAGAATCATCATAGCGGGGAACTGGGAATGCATCTACAAGGAGTCCGGAATATATTACAATAAGGGGCGAGCTTTGTTACCATCAACGTATCTTTAGACCCACTACTGGAAAGATTCTGATTAATGGGAAAGGAGGATTCTCAACCCTTTTAATTATGCTATCTTTCTAACGAAAGGATTAATCTACCCATCCTTCCACAGTACCAAGCCGGCCCCCAGAGTAATCCAAAGAAGCCAAAACGAGGTGATACTCCAAAAAGAGTGTAATCCAGAACAAGAGGAAAGGGAAACACTCAGCGTCCAGGAGAATCACCCAGCCAGGCTCCATGCAGCCCTTGCACACCCCCGGCCATAAGCTCCGTTACATCTAATCCCGTACCACTCGAGCTCCTCCCCCCACCGTCCACCTGCGTATCACCATCCACATCCCCCACCTCCATATCGTCCTCCATACCCTCCACCTCCGTATCACCCTCCACATCCTCCACCTCCATATCGCCCCCCATGTCCTCCACCTCCGTATCACCCTCTTCACCCCCCACTCCCAGTCCATCTATCGTTGCCGAGCCATCTGGTCCCGGCCCCCCATTCTCCATATCCATAGGCACAAAACCCTCTACCGCCGCTTCTGGTAGCGAAATTCTCCCTGCCGTCTCCGGATCCACCATTTCGATCTCCCTACCCCCAAGAGCCAAACCCTCCGCTGTCGCTTCCGGGAGCGTAATTGCCCTTAACGGCTCCGGGAGCTGCAGATCCGAGATCACATCCATATTCGTCTCTGTCCTTGATGACTGTAGCATCCCTTCGTCCCCGCTCCTTATAAGCGACGACGACAACGAATTGAAGCTTACTCCCTCACTTGACGAGGTGCCTACGGGGATTGGCTCTTCGCTACTGGTTGGGCTGGGCGCTTTCTCGTACGCGCTCTTGTACCACCAGATATCGCGCCGAAGGGGGTTTTCCCATTGCCACTCACCGGTGATAGGGTGACACCTGATTCTGCTGCGTTGTTGGAAGAGCCAGATCCAAACATAGAGGGGTTTGCGGGCCCAGCGGCGGGTTGTGAAATTAGGGGAATGGGCTGCGCGGGTTCGAGCATGGAGGCGGCGTTGGTGGCGAGATTGGAGGGGCGATATGGCACGAGTGGATTTGGCTCCTGCATTGCGATTGCCTCCTCCATCTGGGTTATCGCCTGCTCTGGTTTTGCTCGCCGAGCGTAGGCTATTCATAGTCCTTGGTTCCTTAAAAGACAGCCGGTCCATGGTCTGCATAACCCATGGGTGTTTAGGGCCTTTCTCCTGGATCCTTTTAAGCATTCCATTCCACTTCATTTTCCGCTGGGCGTACTCGACAACATCTGGGCATAGCTCTAGCCCGAGGACGTGGCTGAGCCGGTTCGCGATAGCGGTAGAGCTGTATTCAGTGTAGGTTGCTAGAACGCAGTGCATGTAGAGATTGCGGTTCCTGATGCCGTGGGAACTGGGGTTTGGACTCGTTCTAGGGCAGTCATCTCGCCACCTGGCGATGGCGTGTTTGTGCCACTGCGGCCCGAGTCTTGAGGCCCAGTGCCGGATCTGAGTCACGGTGCAATGGCCCTGAGGCATTGGAGGATTGGCGCTCGTGGGGAGAGAACGTGTACTGAGTCGTCGATGCATGACTGGCGCAGGGGAGGGAATTGGGTTTGATGATTGGACAGTCGCTATACAGGGCTCTGAGGCCCCCTATCGTGACTACCGATATGGGCGAATTGCGGAAGAATAAGCTTTCCCTTCAGAATAGACGCAGAAGGTCCACCAGTCTCATACCCGCCTCTCTATTTCTTCACTATTTCTTCACCCCTATGGAGAGCGCAGATGCCTCATCAGCAACCAGACCCTCCATATCCCTTTCACCTAACCATGCCCTAACACTCTCCATAACCTTCTCTAGGCTCACTCCACCCTCTACTACATCACTGAGATCGTGCACAGTAAGCCCTGATCTGTGGTCTGTTACGCGTTGCTGCCCCCAACTGTACGTCCTAATCTTATCTCCACGTCCCATCTTTGCCACACCCACGACGCTGCGCCGCAACTTCACCATCTCATCTTCCCTGGCTTCTCTTCTCGCTTGAGCAATCTTCGAACGAAGAAGCCGCCATGCTTTCTCCCTGTTCTTGGGTTGCGATCGCGAGTCCTGGATGCTAACTACGGTGTTGGTCGGTAGATACGTGAGGCGCACCGCTGAGTCCGTGGTATTTACATGCTGCCCTCCTGCCCCACGTGCACGCATAATATCTGTTCGGACATCTTTTGGGTCGATATAGTAGTCGCTCTGTGGGTCATCCCATGCATCCTCTCCAAGTTCATCACCTACACTAATGTCTGGTAAGGACGGCAGGACTAGCACAACCGCTGAGCTGGTGTGTGTGCGGCCTTTACTCTCTGTAGCCGGTACCCGCTGCACACGGTGCACTCCGGCCTCACATCGTAGTTCACCGTAGGCACCTGGGGTATCGACCTCCAAAATCGCCTCCTGCAATGAAACCTGGGAACCTCCACAATCGAACCCTCCCTCGGCATCCTCGTATTTCAAGAGCTTGGCTCTGAAACCCTTGCGTGAACAGTAGGCTTGATACATTCGTAGTAGGTCCCCAGCAAAGAGTGCGGCTTCCCCTCCGCCTGCTCCTGGACGGATTTCAAGGAGGCAAGGAAGGTGGGCAAAGGGATGTGTGGGGATGAGGGAAGAAGCCAGTCTTTGAGACAGGACATAAAGCTGGTCTGTTATCGACGCGATGTCTTCGGAGGCTAGTGAGCGTATTTCCGAATCGCTAGTTGGATCATGGAGGAGGGTGTTCAGCTCCGTAAGAGACTTGGGTGGGTTAGCGGAATCTAGTCATAGGGAATCTCTAGAACCTCCAACACGAAGTATTGTGTGCTCTAGTCACTACTGACACTGTTTGCACCTTCCCACTCCTTTAGAGCGTTTATTACTGTAGAGAGCTCCCCTATCCGCTTCGCCGTTCGAGGGTTGAAGCCTTCTCCAAGTTCACTTGACAGTTTTGAATACTCAGAAGCCATTGAACGTGCTCTGCTAAGCAGCACAGGCGAAATTGAATTGCTTCTAGGTAGGGCTGAAATATCATCAGCTGCATTTCGTTGTGAGGTGTGTAGACGTGTCTGGTGACACGAAGGGGGGGGGGGGGGGCGACAGGAGCAGAAACGAAGTGACGGCTCGGGGCGCAAAGCTAGGCAATTGAACATACTGTGCATAGCAAAGTCTCCTGACAGATACAGCATCTTCTAGGCTGCAGAAGCTTCCCATCACGGCGACTGTTTACAAATTAAAGACGTACCTGACGACTGGAAACGGAATTGCTGGTTTCTAGAAGGCCGAAGAGACCTGGTGAGACACCTATGGCAGACCCACTGCGGACTGAATATAATTGGCATCATCTTTAAAGACTGGTAATGTGGTAATATGCTCGACATCGATGGTTGGATGATATTGGAGAAAGGAATTTTGAGCCTCATCTAGGCCGCAGCCGAGGCAAACAAGGCAAACAGACCTGTATACCTATATCTATCTGCAAATCACACACGCTGCAAGCAAAGGAGATAGCTTTGCGGCCTGACAACAGCTGGTGATCTGCCGCTATCACGGCCACCGCGTGTGTTGCATTCGCATACACTCAAGTACATACACGCATGTGCATGCATGCGAAGTACGCTCGAATTAAATGGCTTTGTTCAATACCCCACCTTCAATCAACCCCCCAGCCATTGGGATTCCTAGAGACTCTCTGCTCATACCCAGTACAACGCCGAAACTGCATTAATCTCTAATCCCCATAACCTACCCCAGCAAGTTCTCAACGATTAACCGCGCGGTTTTGCCATGCCGCTGAGCTCCAGTGCAATTTTCCCTGCTTCAGACCCTGAGTTTATCTCCTTCCCCAGCCGAAGGAGCGTCGTGCACAGCACCGATGGTATTGTAGCATGTACCCAGCCTCTAGCTTGCCAGGCGGGGCTGAGAATATTGAGGGAGGGCGGGAATGCTGCGGTAAGCAGCTGGTGTTATTCGACTCTGCTATACGGAACAATTGCTGACTGGAAATTGCAGGATGCTGCCGTAGCTGTTGGTTGGTTGCCCTATGTAGTCTAATCGTACCAGCTATACTAGGGCCTCTGACGATAAACACGCAGCGGCTACTCTCAATCTAACAGAACCGTCTTCCACTGGCATCGGCGGAGATATGTTTTGCCTATTTTATTCTGCTGAAATGAAGAAAATTCGTGCTCTTAATGGCTCCGGGCGGTCCGGGTCAAATATCTCGCTTGAACGCACCCGCAGAGAACTAGGGGTTGCGGATGGGGAAGCAGGTACAATACCAATGACCAGTATTCATGCTGTGACGGTACCAGGTGCAGCGGCTGGGTGGGTAGATGTTGTCGAGAAGTTCGGAAACGGGAGGCTTTCTATGGAGCAGATATTGGCTCCTGCAATTGAACTTGCTGAAAAAGGGTTTCCGGTGTCTGAGCTCGCGTCCGTTTTCGTAAGTGTTTCCCCGGCTGAGATTCCTATCCTTAGTACTCCCTTTCCGCTGATTATGTATTCTTTGATTTGGTAGTGGCGGGAGGGGGAACCCTTGATGAGGGCAGCGTCCCCAAACTTCAACGAGCTTCTAAAACCGGATCCCAAGTCAGAGCATGGCTATCGAGCCCCGCTCCCCGGGGAATTATTTAAGAATTCATACCTCGCAAATACTCTCAAACGGCTTGCAACGCTCAACAAGAAGGGCTTCTACGAAGGTCCTATAGCCGGGGCAATTGTTGAAGTGGTACAGGAACGTGGTGGATACCTGAGTATGGACGATCTTAAAAGACACGGAGAGCTAGGTAGCGAGGAGGTGGATCCAATATCATTGAGGTTCAAAGGCCAAGATATTGGGATAACCCAGAATATGCTTATGTATGAAGAGGAAAGGGAGGGTGGGGTGGATGTCTGGGAATGCCCGCCCAATGGCCAGGGGATTGTCGCATTGATGGCGTTGGGCATACTGGAAGAACTTGAACGGACAGGAAAACTGCGGAAATTTCAGGAGGAAGACCACAACAGCGCTGAGTGCGTCGGAAAACCAAACAACTTACCACTACTAACAGTGTGCAGATACCTCCACGCCATAATCGAATCCCTTCGCATCGCTTTCGCAGACGCGAATTGGTATGTTACAGACCCAGATGTCGAATTTGTCCCTACCAAATCCATGCTCTCATCCTCCTACCTCGCTACCAGGGCGGCCCTTTTCAACCCCACGCAAGCATCTACCTCCCTCCCCCATGGTTCCCCAGCCCACCAACACTGTGACACCGTCTACTTCGCCGTGACGGACCAATGGGGCAATGGCGCCTCCTTCATCAACTCCGTCTACGGCGGCTTTGGCTCAGCCATCATCCCCAAACACACAGGCTTCACTCTCCAAAACCGCGGTGCGGGATTCTCTCTCCTCGCTGACCACCCTAACGTCCTACGGCCTAGTAAACGCCCTTACCACACCATCATCCCCTCAATGCTTACTAACCCTGTCGATAACTCCCTCCACACTGTCTACGGTGTCATGGGCGGATTCATGCAGCCCCAAGGCCACGTTCAGGTCCTGCTTAACATGCTCGTCTTCAAATTCAACCCCCAAGCCGCGCTTGATGCGCCCAGGGTCTGTATCGGTGCTGGGACGCCTGAGCAGGGAAAAGTGCTAGACAGTACAGTCTATATCGAGGAGGGGATTGGAGGGGAGGTTGTGGATGAGCTGAGGAAGTTAGGCCACAAGGTACGGGTTTTGAAGGGGTGGAAGAGGGGGATTTTTGGGAGGGGACAGGTAATTAGAGTGCATCGTGAGGATGGGCAAGTGGTTTACAGTGCAGGGAGCGATCCGAGAGGCGATGGGATGGCTGTTCCTGCATAGGAATGCATGATGGAATAGAGACTCGGCGATATGAGCTACCTAGCCACCAGGAAACAAATGACGATTGCAATTTAGCTAGAATATTGGATACCTCCGTACGTAACAAAGGCATGTTTTCGGGAAGTTTTAACGGCGCCTAGTTTGATCACTGGAATAAAATGAACAGTGGGGAAACGGCAAAGAAACACCCAAATGCCCATTACTACAAGCACCTCCCGCTCAACAGGACCCACAGAAAGCAGGTGTAAAATCTTCCCCTGGCAAAATATGCAATCCCCAAGCTGGCGAAATTACACCCCACTCTCCTCGCCTAACCTCTTCAGCTCCCCAACCACAAACTCCTCCGCATTAATCAACTCTGTACTCCCGTACACAACCCTCCTCTTAACCCCCCCGGGCACACCGCCGCCCCCCACCCCCACCCCCACACCGCCGCCACTCGTCCTCTTCGCCCAATCTTGTAGATTTCCATACTCCTCCATATTTCCCCCACCCACCATAAACACCACAGCCTCACTATACCCCTGTCTCCTTTGCCCAAAGCTCGCACCCGTGCCGGGACCTAGAGAACCTAGACCCCCTGGCATACCTCCGCTAGACGTAGCCTGGGTGCGTGCCGCGGTGGGTGGAGGCATAGATCCGCGGGCATTGGCGGAGCGAGGGTCGAAATAGAGGTAGTTTTCTGTTTTTGCAATGGCGGAGGAAGAGGCGGAGGCGGGGTCCATAAGGGATTCGGTGATCTTAGTGATTGTGAGGTCTTTGTTTGCGGGGATTAAGTTCTTTACGCCGGAGATCAGGGTTTCCAAGTTGGCGCCTAGTGCGCCGTCTTTTAGGCGGTCTGTGAGCTGTTTATATAGTTCTGGTTAGCTAGAGAGGGGGTCTAGATGGAAGGGCTGAAAGACATACCCTGTTGCTTATGGCACTGAAGCCGCGGAAAAGCTCGCCGCTCGACAGCTGCTGTGCTGGTTGTGATGGAGCAGAGGTCATCATCGTCATTCGTGTGATTTCCCGCACCCTGCAGCTCACTCAATCAGCCGTCCGATCCAGATACCATCCAGCCATTACTGGTAGCCTACTTTTTAATATAAGTAAGAGCTGTAATATCAGCACCCGCTTTTTTCAATGCTTCCTCGAATCGCTCCATCTCGGCCCGTGAAACTTCCTGCTCTGTACTCAAGAACCATATGATAAACAGCCTGAGCTTGTCTAGAGGTTCCTTGCCCTTCGCTTCATCATTCAAGAGTTCTAGGATCTGAGCCTTCGACTGTTTTGTAATACTTTCCTCAATCTGGAAAAAATTGTCCAATTGTCGGTCCTTAATCCCCTGGAGGAGGACAGTGGCTATATTCATATGCATATCAAGGGTTGCCTTTCGTTCTCGAAGCTCTGGTAGGAGGGTGATAGCAGTCTTCAAGTGTTGGGCCGATGCGCTAGTGTCATTCTGTAGATCTTCGATAGAAGAGGCCCCAGTTTTTTTGGTAACCTCATTTGCATCCTCCCTATATCGAGTAAGTTCTGTATCGATATCTTCAGCCACTTGTGGGAATGGTACACCAGCATTCTTGGCCCAAAAAAAGTCGTTTGAATTCAAGTCATATGCACGTCTTGTCTTTCCGGCGTCGGGGTTCCTTTCATCCAGAGGAGTCTCAACAGTGATTCTGTTTAATTTCATTTTTAAGACGTCGTGCACCAATGACTGGTATGTCCAAGAGTGCGAAAGCATTGGGATAAGATCAACATTGCGATCGAGAACAATAAGAACAGGTCTTGATGCGGAACCGCCGGTCGCGGGCGACGGCCGTGGGTTTGAACCCGAGAAAAGGTTATCCTTCGAATTTAGGATATGATCTCGAAGTTTTCGATCTAGTTTCACAGATACCATCTCCGCCGCTCCTCCTCTGGGACATCGTATGACTGGTATCACACCTTCACCGAACCATTAGCCGGTAGAATCCACAACCAGCTGCAGACACGTACCAAGAGTAACGATAACACTAAATAGACCGCTCACAATCCTATCAACGACGGCGTCAAGTTCTTCGTCTTTGGTGACAGCACT
This sequence comes from Geoglossum cookeanum, assembly GCA_021527025.2. Classification (NCBI taxonomy): domain Eukaryota; kingdom Fungi; phylum Ascomycota; class Geoglossomycetes; order Geoglossales; family Geoglossaceae; genus Geoglossum; species Geoglossum cookeanum. The sequence continues at coordinate 79,217 of JAJDFF020000041.1, forward strand.
ATTGAGTGCCCAGTATGTCCCACTACCCATTGCCAGGCTAAAGAGGTCCGGCTCGCCAACGATGAAGTTTAAGTATTGGTCATATACTCGAGAAATATGTTCCGCAGTACCGGCCGTAGCAGTACTTGCTGCAAAGTCTTCAAGTAACGTCCGGGGTATTGAGGAGAGGAAGTTGATATAAGCAGGAGAGTAGAGATTGCGTGATAGGTCGGACGTAATTAGCTGGAGGTTTGCTGCTGTAGGCTCAAGAAGGTAGACGGCTGGTACATCGGGGATGGGATGCCGTGGAGAGTTTATATTTCTAGGTAGTTTCAAATTAACCTTCTGGCAATATTCGGGGGTTCATCGGTTGAGATGCCCACAGGTGTATAGTAACGCCCCAAGCTCGAAGGTCATTTACCCTTAGAACACTACTGATAACATCCCGACCCAGGTTGTCAAAGACCAAGACCTTCCAGATTGGATCTCCATCTGAATTCAATATCGACGTAGTTTGCGAAATAAGGCCAGATGAACTCGCAGGAGGGTCGTTCGAGGCATCGGAAGATACTATGGGGTTCTGGTTCAGATTCAAGATCTTGGCGATCGAAGCTATTTGGATGATGTTAAGCAAAGCCCGTATAAGCGATATAGTCTCTAAAAGACGCTTACCAACTTGACGGTCCCGTAATGACTGATGAATTGAAGCCATCACCTAAAAGGCGCGGTGCAAGTACTCCGTACAGATTATATCATTGCACTGGTGGTGAAGCACCTAAGCGATCTGTAGTGTCCACATCGATGTCTCGCCCAAACCGAGGTCCGAAAGACGCAACTTTGAAGACTCCTACTCCTATGCGACCACGATGTTGGCTTCTTAGCTACATATCTCTCTCTATATATGCTCTGTACCCTAAGAGGCATATTAGATCCGTCCATATATCAGAAAAGCAGTCCAGCTACTGGCACGATGGCAGCTACTTACTCGTATAACCACTTTAACGTCACTTTTCCGCAGGAACATGTTGTCCATGTCGAGATCAATCGGCCAGAAAAGATGAATGCGTTCTTCAGAGAGTAAGTCACCGGCGCTGAGCCTTTCCATTCTTGTTAATGTGCATCAGGAGGCTTTCTGTACTATTGTAACCTATTCTGTAGCCTAGTTTGTATTTGTACACTATTTGGATAAACCACTGACTTGAGGGAATATAGTATGTGGCTCGAACTGAAACTGATCTTTGACCGCCTCTCCATCGATCCTGCTGTTCGCGCTGTTGTCCTTACGGGTGCTGGAGATAAAGCATTCTCTGCCGGTCTTGACGTTGTAGCCGCTACTAGCACAGGCCCTCTTTCACACACCGAGGGGAAAGATCCCGCGAGGGCCGCAACGGCACTGCGTCGGCATATTCTCGAGTTCCAGGACTGTATAACCAGCGTTGAGAAATGCGAAAAGCGTACGTAATTAGTCGTGGTGGAAACGAATTGTTGGAATAGACTAGCTGATGCCTATCTGGAACGATAGCTGTCATTGCCATACTTCATGGTTATGCTTTCGGCCTCGCCATTGATATCTGCGCTGCGGCTGATATCCGCCTCTGCACTAGCACAACACAATTCGCTGTCAAGGAAGTCGACAATGGCCTTGCCGCAGATATTGGAACTCTCTCTCGACTCCCTAAGATTGTCGGGTCCTTCTCTTGGGTTAAAGACGTATGTCTCAGCGCGCGGATGTTCGGAGCCGATGAGGCGCTAAGGGTTGGGTTAGTGAGCGCCGTGTATGGTAGTAAAAGTGAAGCTGTTAAGGAAGGATTGAAGCTTGCCACATCAATTTCGGCGAAAAGCCCCGTCGCAGTGCAGGGCACGAAAGAACTGCTTAATTGGAGTCGGGACCACACCATCGCGGATGGATTGAGATATACAAGCATATGGAATGGCGCAGCATTGCAGAGTAAGGACGTGAGCGCTGCTATGCTCTCTGGATTGCGAAAGAGAACCCCGACATTCGAGAAATTATGAGAGATTAGGGTGTACAAATTTTCTGTTTCCCTCACTCGAGTTTGTTCATAGTTGTACAAACGCCCTATTGCTTGACGCTGAAAAGCAGTTACTTCCTCAGCCTTAAACCAGCTTGGCCCGTCATGCAGCAGTCGCGGCTTCTATCACTAATTCCTTATATTTCGAACAAGAGGTGATCTGGCCACCTACCAATACGCCAGATCTAGGGGCAATCATAACAAATGAAAATATGGATACGGAGTGGGAGGTACGTGGTGTATAGGAAAACTCTCTAGATTCGTTGCTTGAGTGTTAATGCGTTCCTGTCGCTGAGTTCAGGAGCCTGGCCTAATCGTGTTGCCTTGTATCTATAACCCGAGTTCCGTAGGCAGTGGTCGGGGCCTACGGGAGTCAGAAAACGTTCTTCTCCCTGCCTCGATGGGGTTTGAGGCGCGAGGAGGCCTTTCTGGTATCTGAACGATGTCAAAGCTAATAGTTCCACTCTATCCAAACCCTAGGCAACTTGTGGCCACTTGAAATCGCGGTTTCAATGTTGCCCGCATGCCTCTGTCAGCATGAGCAAAATCGTTGCTGATGGCCGCTGTGTGCCAGTTTACGCGGAGTCCTGGTTGTTACTGGTGCGCCCCTGTATACAAGAACCAGTTTCTAGACATTGAGTTCGAGTTCGTTTGCACCTCGGGGTTGGCACTCTCGTCCCGACGGGGGTCAACGTCCTCATCCTGACTGTGGCTAATACTCTCATCCTGACGGGGGCAAATATCCTCATCCCTACGGGGGCTAATACCCTTATCCCGACGGCTGCGTTGCATATTGATCCCGAGACTGGAGGCCCGGTGTCAGGTCTCAGTATTACGGATGTCCCGTCGCCCGGTGGCTTCGTGGATGGGGTGGTCTCGGGTGTCATTATTCGCAATGCCTCAGCACCCAGTTCCCTCTCGGGTGAGGCAGTATCGCAGGTCTCAACTGCTTTCGACATCGCCGAAGATAATGCCAATAGCCTCGACACCTTAATTACTTGTCCGCTCGACCTAAGCACGGCTGTACGTGTTATCGTCTACCCGGACATTCCTCTGACCGGTGGAAACCCCCAGCTAACCCTCGATGTCGACGTAACAACAACCTTCGGCTTTGCGAGGGAAGTCATCCGCGAACGATTGGGCTTACAGCCGTCAATAAACATGCGGCTCCTCCACCGCGGGGCCGGTCCCCCCCAAGATCCCGAGACGCCAGAGTGCCGGCAATCCCCCATGCCTCGGGAGCCGGGCACTGGGCCGCCGGCCCCAGTGCCCTCTCACGATTCCGGGGGTGACGGGGTCGAAGATCCCAGCTGACGAGGCCAGGCCGGAGCGAGCGGCAGACTCCCTCAACGACGTGGCCGCGGTGGCCCCTCCCCCGTTTTAAGTCTGCAGCTCCAAATTATTCCTTCGCTCTATCCACTTGGGTATTGGAGGGTGATACTGAATATTACCAATAGCGGTTCCTTGCTACTGTCCTCCGTTCCCTCTCCATCACATATCTCCCTGGGAGATGCGTAGATGAGCCTTTTGAGAGGGAAGATGAGTGGTTAAGGATGCGGCCCGGTGGGTTGACTCCGCTTCAGTTCACGAGGGTGTAAGGATTGTAGACTATTTTTTTCCCCTACTTTGCCACCTCACAGGCACCCTCACGTTATTAGTGTTGTACATGTACACCTCAGACGTGTCTTTTGGGGTTATGGACATCCGCTTCTTCGCCCGGGATTGTGGGAGGAGAAGGATACAGCCGCTGTCTTCTAACAGGGACTCGCCTCCGTTCTATGAGAGTAGTAAGCCCCGCCTATCCTACCATACTCTATCAGCAAAAACTCCCCAGACAGTCAAATCGACAACCCTAAACACCTCACCGCCAAAGTACACCAGAGTGCATCAGGGTGACGAATTCAGGCAGTTGAAACTCCGCTTTGTTACAAAAAGCTACCTCGTATGAGGTACATATATCCGCTGTATGTCGCATTCTTGAGAAATTTAGTTTTCTACAGCACTCACTTGTTGTCCCTCTTATTAGAAGTTCACCATGTAGTGTTTTTGTTCTATTCTCTCTGCCGTGGTTGATTAAACTCGCGGGGCAGCTAGACAGCCTAGAACCAACTTCATCTTATATCCAATTTCTTGTAAAATGTACCTCAAGATCGCTATTTATGGCTACTTTCACTATCGATTTTGTTCACCTCTGTTTATCACAGCACGAGAGTAGATTATATTCCATCTACTGCTAAACACTCCCTATTTTCAAGCATAATCTTTATCCGCCCACCATCCAAAGCCTAAGCCATCCCGGTGTCAACGAAGCGGGTATGAGGACAGAAAGACACAACCACCACTCATCACCTATTGCTAGTTTTACTTGAGCACCTGAAATATCCAGGAAGAGCAAGAAACGGAGGATGTGGTTGCCTATCCACCGTCTTTGTCATGTATCCAGCTCCCTGTCGTAAACGTGCATACAGTTTACCAGTCATCTCCACCGGAACCTCCGGGAGCTGTAGCGGCTCCAGCGGAGGGCTCGCCCCAACCGCCGTCAGCAGCCTCCGCAGACCCCGCGCCTTCAGCTTCCTTGATGGGTTCTTTGCAGCGCTTGACGGTATGTCCCTCTAGAGAGCCTGTCAGCCTGGTGATAGGTCCGACTGGGTTGGGAGACTTGACTTACTCTGGCCACAATTGTTGCAAGTCACTTTGCTCCAATCTTTCGGTAGCGGGCAGTCCTTCGAGTAGTGGCCAGCTGTCGGGTGGTATTAGTCGAAAGTTTATCCAACTCGGAGTTGGACCTACTCTTCTCGCAGTTACGACAGGTTACAAGGTCCATATTCTTTTCCTCAGTGCAATCACTAGCCTTATGGCCATCCTTACTGTCAGGAACATCAGCAAGAGTTTGCAGGGAAGAGCATTACCATATGGTGTCTTACCCGCAATTGCGGCAACCCCACCCGCCGGTGGAGTTAGGACAATATTTAGCAAAGTGACCGACTGCAGAGATCCATCAGAATACCTCCTTGATAGCCTAGTTAGTGTTTGGGTTTGCGGACCTTCATTGCATCGTTTGCATTCTACCCCCTCCGCAGATCGCGGTTCAGGGCAGTCTGCGGCCTTGTGGCCGGGTTTCCTGTGCGCAGTTAACTGGCTGCTCACCAGAGGCTGGAGATTCCATTTAGGCTTGTGGCCGCCGGGGGACTTACTTGCAGTTACGACAGTCGCTTCCACCCTCCGGCTTACGGTCCTGGCCGCAGTCGCGAGAGCGATGACCTAGTTCGTCGCAGTTTACGCACCTAATCTCTGGACCTACTGGAGCGCGTTTCTCCTCCGGGCAGTTCCTTGAGATATGCCCTAGCTCTATTGGAATATTAATAAGTGATCTAGGTTTCCTGTTACAGGGAACTCGTGGAGGACTTACCTTCACAATTGTTACACAAAGGGATCCCACGATTTGCGACATGGCCGGCATCCTCTAGACGTTGGAGGTTCTCTTCCGGGGTGGCAGGCCAGGTGGCCTTTTCACTCTCACGTCTAGCCTTAGGACTAAAGTGGTAAGTAACGAGGTATTTGCAATCCATTTTGCCTTGGAGGCTTATGATAGTGTTTGTTGCAATAACTTCTTTCTCCTATTTATTTTCAGTCAGCTCGGGCAACCGCGTCTACCAGACAAGAGATATTGCAGTGACTTACGACTGCAATCAGATACACGTTGAGGTTGGAGCTTCTGAAGGCTTCCTCAAGTTCCTTATACGTGGTACCTGGCAAGGCCTTGACATACATCTTCACCGCCTGTTCACCTCAGTTAGCCTCACCCTCCTATACATAGTCTGAGAAAATATCGGTTTACAAACTTCCTTGAAGTCGAAAAGGTCGCGTTCGTCACTTGCTGTGGCTAACAACTTCCAGGCTTCCTCGGGTGTCTTAGTGGGAATATCGCTCCAATCCATCGCGCGGTTGTTTTTACACTCGGCACGAGTATGGCCTTCCTGCAGACAATTGTTGCAGGTCATAGGCGGCCTATCCGGGCAGTCTTTGGCAATATGACCTTCCTGGTTGCAATGCTTGCAAGATCGAGTCTCGACGTGTGGGTTAACGCAGTCGGCCTTAGCGTGACTAACCCCCCCTTAGCTAAAGAGTAGTTTACTAAGGGAAGGCTAATACTTACCCTTCTTCACCACAGTTGAAGCATTTATTTCCAAAGACTTCTCCCTCCCTATCTTGCCTACCTTGGCTCTCTTCAGGGCAGTCTCGAGAGAAGTGCCCGGCGTTGTTACAGCTTCGTCCAAACCCTGTTAGGGGTATCACAGCCGGGGCGTTGTGGATACTTACCGACGGCAGACAATATCAGGCCTATCGCCAACTACCAAAGAGGAACCGCCTTCAGTGGCCTCAGTTCCACTACCTGCAGAAGTCTTAAGTCAAGCCAAGTTCACAGCTACTGAGAGGAGATTTGCGTTCGCCTACCGCTTGGCTCCATCCAGCTCATTTCGGACGACTTGTTGAAGTTTCTTCAGGTATGGAATCGTATCCCTAAGCAGGTGAAATCAGTAGTAGTTCTCTTATTTCCTCTTTCCTTGCTGCTGGCTATGGCTAGCTTGCATCTGGTCGGCCTGATGCCGAGAAATGGCTTATTAAAGCCTTGAAGTCATCAACTGATACACTCTTTCTTTAACGCAATATTGGCACTAACGCTGGGGAGCGGAGGCCGTGCAAGGGCTGTGGATATGTGGGTGGAAAAGCACACACCCGGCAGAGATCTCACGGATGACGGTATAGGGAGAGGAATTTTAGCTACAGCTAACGCTATCTTGACGCTCACCTAGGTAAGGAGTGTTGCAGCTGCCGATAAGGCAGATTGACCTGTGGCGATTAGCTGACAGCACTGGAGAATAGCTTGATGAAATTTGGCTAGCGGCAGACAACGAGACGCGTTGCCAATAAAGAAGAATGTCTAGAAGGAAGGATTGGCTTACTCAATTGATGAAGATGGCTGCGAAGCGACAAAAGGAGAGCGTTCGAGTGATGTTTATCCAGTTCGCGGCTGGGTCGTGGTGTTGGTAGAAAATGAAGCGAAGAGGGAGACGAGAAGGGCTTTTAAGTCGTGCCCTCACCCCTCACGCCACCGTCACCGTCGCGTTTACTATAGCCGCAACGGAAGACCTCCTCTAGAAAGCTACGAGTGCCTGAAAAGGGACCCCCGCAAACCCGCATTTTCTATCTACATCCCTTTGTAGCAGTTTGTATCATATTAGGCGCTACACGAACACTCTCGAGATGCTTACTCATATAGGTAGGTTTTATTCCAGATTGTGAAGTAAGCGGGTGTTCGTTGTGGGATATACGGTGTAAGCTGGTGTGAGGTACCGCCATCCTGAGATTATCTTTACAGCTTACTATATTGAGAAGATTTTACTAGACCCTGCATGCTCCCCCACAGGTTCCTGGAACCTTTCCTGCCGCTTTGGCTCAAACGGGTCAGAGCCGCCTTTTGCGACTCTAGCTAGAATACAGCCTTGTCCATGTCAATGGCAACAGGATCCCCACGATGTTTACTAGTTATTCGGTCTCTTAGCTGCTCCCTAATCACTGTCAGGAAATGGCGCGATGCAGCCTCGATAGAGCAATAGCTCAGATACTGTGGAAACCGGAGAGGGATCACTTGTACCTCCGCAAAAGGGAAGGGCTGGTAAGGTAGATATTTTGACGGAGTGTGGTCCAAGGTAGAAAGGTTGGTGGAGGAGAGACTAGACGGATTGAAACTACGCTGAATACAAGAGCCGAACACCATGGGTTAGAGATCTGGGTGGGCGGGGGTGATATTGGGATGCATTTGGTATCTCAGGTTACTCTGGGATAGATTTAAGAATATTCATGGCGTAAATTCATTGTCGGATTCAGCAGCTGAGGACCCTGATAACAAATGCATTTGAACCTTATCTAACAACGATAATGCCAATCTCCCTTCACTAACCTCTCTGCAACAGCCTCCCCTGTACCTGGCGTTATTCCATCGGACTTTTTGAAGTAGAGGTATGACTAGTTGATGGTCCGGTCTTATGGGTTCATTCAAGCTGGTGTCACTGGGTTTTAGCGTGATAGTAAGCCCATCTATATGCCTAGAAGACAAGATACCTAAATATGCACTTTTTAACTGAGCAAATCGTCACGTGAAAAGAGGTTTGTTATAGGGTAGAGATATTTTGTAATCCCCGCAAATCGTCACCAATACCCCTTGCTAGATAGCTATGTGTACAGAGACTACACCGGGAAAGGAAGTAGGTGAGCGTTCTCCGGCTAGAAAGAACCCCCCCCCCCCCAAAAAAAAAAACAAACAAACATGACAGCTGGGTTAAACAAGCACACGAACAAGTGAAGAAAAGGATGGAGAACGAGAGATGTATCTAGAAAATGCCGTTGATGATTTTTGATCCGACGGTAGCGCCCTTGACTTGCGTTAGAATTCCCAGACCAATTCATATTGACCCGAGGAGCACTTACAGCACCGAAAATCGCCGCATTTCCCATTTTCTTTCCAAACTTCTTTCCATTCTCTCCAAGTTTGCTATGCCCTCCACTCTCTTGGCTTGGCGGCGCACTGCCTTGACTAACATGCAGCGGAACATTCCCGTAGTTTGTCGACGGAGCCGGCTTCTGTGTATCCCCAACAACTTTGACGTAACTGCTAGGGAAGATGCCCTCTAAGCCAGTGCGCTCATTACGGCCCTTCCACCATTCACCATTGGTATATTCCAGAACTGAGATATTATCGTTAGCCTGGAAGGCGAGATCGCCTTCCTCAAGAGTGTTGTACTGGTAAAGAGCAGTTGCTGTGGCAAGAGGTGATAGAGAGGGAGCATATGCAGGCGGCGGAGGCACCGGAGAGGAAGTTGGAGCTAAGGCGCCCTGTTTCTCGTTCAAGCTCGTACTTTCGGGCTGCTTAGCGGGCGCCGGAGACGGCGGGGTAGGTAGTGCCATAGCCCCGCCATCTCTAGTAGGAGGAGGACGGAGCGAAGTGTCCTTTGGAAGAAGCGAGAGAATGTGAGACAGTTCCTGAGGTGTGAGAATCGATGCGTCTGTCAAGTACTCTAGTTCCTATGTATTAGTAGAGTGAGTAAATATGGCCTTGTTAGGGAGAGTAGAGAGGGACGAACAGTTCGAATGTTACGTAGGGACCGGTTAGCAACAGCAGCTGAGAGTTCTTCCATGTTTCCTATTTTACGGTATACAAATGTTGTGATTTAAAACGATCGAGGGAATTGTACTTGGACTATGAGGGTATAGCGTGAAGCTTACTTAGCTGCGCCTCATCTCCGCCACAACCGTTCCTGCCGACTCCCTAAATAACAACCGCCCAACGTGCCCCTAAATCGACGTCTCCTCCTGAAATGGCAATCTCGCCTTTATGCAAATATAGTATGTCCCGTTTTCCCTAAAGGAAACGGTCGGAATGTGGGAACTTCTTGCCGATGCGTCTTAAATTTTGGGGTATTGGAGTAGATTGCGCCATTGATATCTTACAACACATAAGTGGATTCGGTCTTACTGCGCAGCTTTTCTATCCGCAGCCTGGATTATTTCACTTGCTAGCAACGCTACTAGTCTAGGGCAGAAAAAAAACGGTCATACAAAAAGCAGTCAGCTGTATTTTCATATGATCCATCAGCTACTCATATTTAACCCTTCTATTTACAAATGGGAGGCAGAAAGTTTGTACACCCCAACGATGCCTCAATTTTCATGCAATAATGCACTAATCAATCCTGCCCTAGACATGTGGGCATTGTCAAAGAGAAGGCGGTGGTGAAATGAGATGCTGATTTCTGTTTTGGGTGCCGAAGGATGGTGTGGACTCAAACAGCTGAATTGTCTGCAGTTGGTACAGTGCGTACTCCTTTTGCAAAGCTGGAAACCGGTCTGCCCGCCAGTTCTTCGTACTGGGACTTTATCCTGTTGATGGGGATCTTTCTAATGCTCAGGGCGCGCAAAATGCCCATTTCCCTACAAGTAATTGTACTAACTCGCAAGTGTGCCTTGCTTCACTCATACCATGCTTGTTTGCTCACTGTGATTGCCTATTACTGCTACTACTTCGCACACTACAAACTCTTCACCGACTGGAATATCCACTGAGGCTCTCCAAGGGGCTCTCTTTGTTCCAGTTGCCGTCGCAATGTCCAACAGGGTGTGGGCAATTGAAACAGCATTCGAGTTGGACGACATCCCGAACGATCGCTGGCAAGACGACGTATCATTACATAGCTCAACTGGAAACACGCGATACACACGAAAGCCTTCGGTGCCGCGCCATCTTCGGGGTACAACGGATGTGATCTTCGATCCTGTTGTTCCAGGAAGCTTCCTTACCAATGCAATCGACATGAGCCAGTCAACTGAAGTCATGTATCGCGAATTCGAAAAAGATTGGAGGGTTGTTAGTAGGAATCTCCCACGCTTGGATGAAGCATATGCCGTGCAGAGTCGCGATTATGTTGCTCAACAAAATGTTACGTTGACACTTGCTGCACGTAATATCAACCACCACATTGCAGGCAACGCATTCGCAGCGGAGGCTCATAACCGGCGCAACGCCGTGATTGCACAGGGACTCCACGATATGAACCGTCAGCAGTCGCGTGAGCGCGTTTTCCGGGACGCTGTAGGTTCGGTCACAGCGCCTCCATCGATTGCTACTGTTGGTGACTCCGCACAGGCCTCATTCACTTTAGGATCTCCGTTTGCTCCATCGGGAGAGATGGTCAATGATAACGCGCAAGCATTCTTCACTCCAGATCTCCCGCAAGCACCTCAACAGATTACCGCTGTCAATGATGCCACACAAATCCCACCAACTTTAGGCTCTCCAACTGGACACGTCAGTGAACTCTCTCCTGAATCTCCTAAGGTGCATTCTGGAAATAACCCGGCGCCAATGGAACCAGTACAACCGTTGCGCTCGTTGTCGGATTCATCAAGCTTACCGTCGGGGGATACCTTGGGTAGTCCGGATTCCGATAGATCCGCCTCTCAACGTCATCAAAATTCTCCATATGCCCCACGAGTGGCGATTCATAGCGCATCTCCCGTTCCGCCTACAGTTAGTGAAATCACATGCCCACATATCCAACTTCGCGAATTGACTCGGCTCTCCCTGCTCGTTGATTTGGATTCGATATCGAGGGGAGGTGGAAGCGAGGCAATCGGGCACTCAAGGGAGGACCTCAGGCCGGCATCGCCCAAGCCAATGTCGATCCGTCAACGCCAGGAGATGGTCCGTGCTAAACTAGCGTCGAATCTAGCACATATTGATAGTAATTTCGTGGAGGGGAACACCGCTAAAGGAGGCAACGGTCGGAAGCAGGGCAGAGGGGGAAGCTGGTGGAGTAGGCTGAAGCGTTGTTTTAGAGGCCGGAGGGGGAATATGTAAAGTGGAGGGGGGTGGGCATCAACAACTGTCGCAAGGATCAGTGGATAACGCGCCGCCATTGCATCTATAGTATACATCAATCAAATTCGTCTTATCGTCGTGCTGGGCAAGGCTTTGGGGTCCACATCTCGGGCTGCCATCGCTCGCTTGGACCGCTACTTTTTGACGCCCCTGACGCCCCTGACGCCCCTGACGCCCCTGACGCCCCTGACGCTCCCATCGCCTCCGGCACAATTCTAGCCATGCTCTCCGCCCCTTGCTCACCCCCTGTCTGGGCCACATTGGCCTCACTACCTAGTTCTTTTGGCGTTGTTGTGGATTTGGGCCGGTCTATTGGGTTCTCGAGGAAACTGGGTTTATTTGCCCACTTCTCGTCCGCTATGCGGGCAAGAACCCTCAAGGTTTGAACCCGGGTTACATCTTGCTGTTGCTCAGTAATCGACGGTGGTGCTTTTCGTACCTGCCGTAACCATTGGTGCCATTGCGCTGCCCTTTAGTTAGTTTAGTTTGGTAGGACAATGATATGGTTCATACGCGAAATCTTGACGTCTGAGTGGTGAGTTGAATTTTTATATTTTACTATTCTTCGAAACCGATGTCCGTTCTGGTGGTCTTTGAATTCCCAGAACGTATTCCCTGAGAGATCCATGCCTAAACTAGGGTCAGCGTACGAAAGTGAGGCAGAATATAGCTCTGTCGGCAGTTCTAGTTCAGAGACCCAAGGGATTGTTCCTAGAACAAGAGCCACCGGCCGAATAGCATGGAAGAGGGACATTTCAAGGTAACAAAGACTGCTGTGTATTACAATATAGCTAAGAGGAACAGAAAAGCTTTGAAAGTAGTATTTCATTGTTGCATAGAGAGCGTCGGCGGGTTGGAGGTGAGCATACCAGCGAGAAATTGTCTACGCCATGGTAGCCTCAAGGATTTCCATCTCATCCAGAGTAACTTCGCGGGGTTCCTCATTGGGTGGAGCATAACGCGGGGGACTCGGTGGGTTGTCTAGCAGAAGACGGAGATGCGTGGAGCAATGGTTATATGGAGAGTTGGGTGCGGTAAGTGCTGCGCCGAGCCACAAGCACCGCCACAAGAGACGTCACCCCACCGATCGCTCCTGTTAGCTTTATGTCGAAAGGGAATGAGTGAGGACTCAACGTACAACTAGGGTCTCAACATTACTTTTGCACTAACTTGCAAGTAGTCCTCTAGACAGTCTGCTAAGCTGACGTTCAGATCTGTTTCTTCGGGTGGTCGTGTAGCAAGTTCACGCACGCTCAAAAAGAATTAACGCATTTGGTCTCCTAGGGCTGAATTTGCCCCTCAGGACAGGTGTCCGTGCTCCTCGCCATGGCCTCTGTAACGTCGCTCGATAGGGACCTGCGGAATCTGCGGTTATCAAAATATACCCCGCAAGCTGCGAACGAGGTACGCGAATGGATTGAAGAAGTATTAGGAGAGCGACTCCCAGGTGGAGATTTACTTGAAGGGCTGCGGGATGGGATTGCCCTCTGCAAGTAGGTGTTCATAAGACCCTTTGGCTATCCTGCAATATGCGTCGTATTGGCATTGGGGGAATTGGTTATCCAAACCCCTATCAATTCCGGCTTGCTCTAACATCCTTCCAGACTCGTCAACCTCGTCCTCCCGCCACCCGGCGTTAAATACAAGCCCTCCGCCATGCCATTTATCCAAATGGAGAATATTTCGCACTTTCTCCGTGCCATTCAAGCTTATCCACTAAACTTACAACCTCACGATGTATTTCTCACGGTCGATCTATACGAGGCGAAAGACCCTACTCAAGTCCTCCAATGCCTTGGTGCATTTAGTCGTGTAGCTAATACACTCGATCCTTCGCGCTTCAAACGCAGTGTTGGACAGAAGGCACGGAATGCGCTAAGCCCCCAAGGCACCGGGACAAGTAGTGGGGGCTACGGTAGTGGCTTTACTACCATTGGGAGGGGAAGAGGGGCCTCGACTACTAGCCAAGGCAGCTCAACTTTCAATCCCGTGTCGCGGCCTGTTGCGCCGGGGACATTAAGCCCATCTTTGACTGGTGGTTCTAGTGCCTCTAGGTCGAATGGAGGTGGGACTATTTCTCCGAGAGAGCCGGTGAGTAGCTGGAGTAAAAAGAGTGACGAAGGCGCTACTGCACCCGCTTGGAATATACATCAATACGGCTATATGGGTGGAGCTAGTCAAGGGAACCAAGGAATCACGTTTGGAGCTAGACGCCAGATTACCACGCCCGCACCCTCTATTCCGAGTTTAACCGAGAAGCAGCGCAGAAGGCAGGAGGAGCAAGCAGAGATGGAGCGACTCCGAATTGCCGCGGAGGAAGCGGAATATAGGAGGCGTGTGGAGCGAGACGCAGAAGAGGAGCGCAAAAAGCTTGAGGAAGAGCGATTATGGGAAGAAGAAACGAAACGACAACGAGAGAGAGAGAAACGAGAGGCTGAGGAAGAGAAGCGGCGTTGGGAGGCTGAAGAGAGAAAGTGGAAGGAGGATGAGGAAGTGAGAATTAGGGAAGAAAACCAAGCAGAGGCTAGATTAGAAAAAGAAAGACAGCGAAAAAGAGCAGGGAGTGACGCTCGTTTGAAAGGACAATTCTTGAGTCAATATCAAAGTGAACAGGCCCGCAAATCCCAGAGCGGGGGCGGTGAAGATGTTGAACAAATGCAGGAACGCGAAAGGATCCGTGAGTTAGAGCGAGAGCTTGAGAAGGCGAGGGAACGCGAGAGACAGTATCGGCGGGAGCGGGAACAACGAATGCGGGCCGATATTGTGAGCGAGCGGCGGGCTATCGAGGAGCATGACTTCGTGATGCGAAAGAAGGTAGAAGATCAGGAGCTCCGGCCAAGCAGCCGAAGCCGAGCAGAATCCTCTCATCACCGGAAAGACAGCGAAGACTCCTGGCAAGGGGATGAGAGAGAATACCTTCGTCGGGAATGGGGAAATCACCACTCTGAACCCTTAGTCACTTCATTACATCACCCTCGCGGACAGGATCAGACGCAGGACACTGCACTGCTGCCCGATCGGGTGCTTCCGGATACAGTTCCTGTTCGTGTAAAAACAAATAATACGGGCCCTTCCTCCCGACCATTACCAGATCCAGCATCCTACATATCACCCACTAACCGCACCGATCGATTCCTAGCGGCAAACCATCCTCCATCCCAGGAACGACCTAAGATACATTTCCCCAGTGAATTAGGCTTCGATTCGGCTGCCGAACGTCACGCAGAGGACTCCCGTCGTGAAGCCTCTACAGTCAAGACTAAGGCTGGTGGGTGGGCGTCGAGGTCCCTTCTAGAGCGCGAAATGGAGCGTGAGAGGCAGCGGCAGCAAGAATGGGAAGAGTCTCAGAGGGCAACACAGGAAGCTGCGCAGAGAGGTATTGGACAGGGAACTAAGGAGGGGCAAGTAGGTGAGGGAGGTGCGTGGGATGTTAACCAGTATGGGTGGACGGGTGGGGATAGTCAGAATAGGGGCGGCGTAGCTTTCGGTGGCAGGAGGCAGATTATTGGACCGCGTCCTCCTCCGTGAAGGGGGGCTGTTGCTATTGGGCTGTGGGCGGCGGTGTTCTTCAATGTTTATAGGGGTCTTGGTATCTTTCGTTCTCTATTACCTAGGCCTGCCCCTCTAACCTAGCGGGCGAGCTAAAATCAAGTGCAGAGTATTGTTCCTATGAGCACGGAGCAGAATCTAAGGTTTGATCATTGGCTCCTTACAGAACCGAGTAGAGTGGAGTCGCGTTGCAAGAATCTCGCGCTATAAGAATATGAATACGCGGCTCCACCCTGATCCTGGGCTCTTACTATAAGAATATATAAGAATAATCGCGCTATAAGAATGGAGTCCATTGCCCCGACCATATTCTTGCAGCGCGACTCGACTGTACATGTAGAGTACTGTAGTCATCGCAGCACGTGACCGTCTCAACGTGACTCGTCTCTGATTGGTTACTACGATCTTCCACGTCGCCCAAATTCAAAATCCCTCTTCGCGATGTTGCTAACTTGACGCTCCTCCCCGCGTTAACAACCGTGCCAACATGACTTCAATAACTCGCTTGCGACCGTCCCTGCTATCCTCAGTAGCCGTCGCCCTTGCCCTACTCATAGCGACTATTCCGTTGTCCTCTGCGCTGAAATTCGACCTCCAAGCCTACCCGAAAGGCCACCACGAACGATGCATTAGGAATTTTGTGGCGAGAGATACATTAGTTGTGGTTACGGCTATTGTTGGCGGTACCAAAGGAGACGGGCAGTTGGTTAATATACATGTGAGTTT
This sequence comes from Geoglossum cookeanum, assembly GCA_021527025.2. Classification (NCBI taxonomy): domain Eukaryota; kingdom Fungi; phylum Ascomycota; class Geoglossomycetes; order Geoglossales; family Geoglossaceae; genus Geoglossum; species Geoglossum cookeanum. The sequence goes on from JAJDFF020000041.1 coordinate 94,940, forward strand.
GATATGAGAGATAATACTAGTCGACATCATCTCATTGCCATAACGCTAACGAGTGTGACCCATCAATAGATCAAAGATGCCGTGGGAAATGATTATGGCCGCCCGCGTGACGTTATTGGCGAATCCAGGATGGCGTTTACGTCCCATGCTGATTCGGCCTTTGACGTCTGCTTCGAGAACATGCTTACTAGCTGTACGTCTCTAGTCACAGTATAGGGGTGACCTCCTCCACCAGGACTTCAATACTTTCCTACTAACACATTTGCCACAGCGACTTCGGTCATGAACCCCACTCGGCATATTGAGCTCGATATTGACATTGGAGCCGATGCCCGTGATTGGTCTGCAATTCAAGCTGCTGAGAAGCTGAAGCCTGTTGAGACCGAGCTTCGCCGCATCGAAGAACTAGTTAGTGAGATTGTGAGCGAGCTAGAGTATCTTCGGTCACGAGAGCAAAAGCTTAGAGACACGAATGAAAGCACTAATGAGAGAGTTAAATGGTTTGCATATGGAACGATGGGTATGCTGATCGGGTTGGGGGCGTGGCAAGTCATTTACTTGAGGGCATATTTCAGGTAAGTTACTGTTAGGCACCAATATCCAGGTCCCGTGTATTTACTCATAACTTGATGCGCAGATCGAAGCATCTCATCTAGAGCCGCGTGGGTTTCCGATAAAACAAACGCTTCTTTCCCCTCCAATCTCTAATCCTCTCGCTCGTTGGTGTACGGCTTCGGGTCATATGCTCTAATATTCCCTTTTCACCTTAGGAACCTGGTGATTGTATATATAAACGTAGTATTAACTCCTTCCTCTCCGCTATTGCGCGAACGACAATACCTCGAGGGCTAAATAATCCCTGTCGGCTCAAGGGCTATTGTAAAACGTGGGCATGTTCCAGCGGAATCATTGTAATGGCCTGACCACTGGAGATGCCACTGATGGCGACTGAAGGGCTCCACTGGTAATGTCATCGCACTGCGCAAATAGCCGAGAGATGAAATTATAACAATGAATGGTATCTGTTCCGGCCAACACTACCATACGGAGTAGTGAGCCTGAAATGTCTACTCTGCAAGTTGTATTCCGCTACTTGCGACCGCCGTTTGAGCCTAAGCACCCGGGGGCTATTTCAATATCCCGCTCATTCGCAAGGACACCGTGGCGCGGGTTGAGGTCACAATCAGCGCCAACGAACTCAGACGGTCTGCCTCGTGATGGTACGAGTAACACCCTGTCAGGAATTGCACTGGAGGACTCGGCGAAGGCAAACATGGCGAACGGGTCAGAAGACAACCAGACTCACTTCCCAGGGGAGCTTGGGGTTGGCGAGATGGACGGCGGAAAGTTCAAAATCAAGCCTCTGAGAAGAACTAGTGAAGATGCTGCCACGATGAGAGCTAGACTCCTATGTATGTGATACTGCTCTCTATAGTATTACCCGACATCTCGCTGATGACAGACCAGACCAATCCCGTAAACGCGGCATCTTAGAATCCGAGCTCCTTCTCTCCACCTTTGCAGACGCACACCTCCCTACGATGACGTCCGAGCAGCTACAGCAGTACGACCGCTTCCTCGATGAGAACGACTGGGATATTTACTACTGGACGACTCAGGGACCAACGGCCACATCCAGCGAGATCACTTGGGGGGTACAAAAGTTAGTAGATGCAGATGATCAAGGTATAGAGTTAGAAGATGCGCCACCATTGGGTAGTAAGTACGCGGGCGAATGGGCCCAGACCGTCGGGGCGTTTAAGCCCGCGTATCGACCTGTGCCCGTTCGATGGAGGGATAGCTGGATCTTGAGACAACTTAAGGAGCACGTTGTCCAGAAGTCGACGGATAGTGGTATGAATAAGGGGATGGCGAGGATAGGACGAGTTGGCGGGGGTGGGTTAGGGAGAATGCCAAAAGTTAGAAGCTTCGATTCCTAGGTTGATTGTTGACTGGATTGTGGATATCCTTGCGGCGCTATATGATGTTAGGCCCTCTAGATAGCAGGCGCTCCCGAGGAGCTCCCGATAGCGTTACTCGCCATCACTTAGTATCGCGGCCTAGACTATTTTGCAGCCAGCCGGTATTCACATGCGCGGAGGCTTCTCCGCTACAATGTGTCTGCACAGAAAAATAGAACAGAGAAATTTTCACTAGCAAAGACGACTCTATTGCGCCGGGCGGCAGCACCCAAGATATCAAGGGCGAAAGGAAAAGAGTAAAGTGGAAGCCGCACAAGAGCATGTTATAGCATAACTTGGGTGATCCCCACAGGAGAATCCAGTTCCCGAGCGATATGCCCACCTGAACCCCACACGACAACTTGCACGAACCACACATAACTAGCAATTGCTCGAGTTCTGTTATTTCGGTGCCGCAGCACACCCCTTCCTACACCTAGTCTAGAAATCACTCGCTCACATCTTCAGCTGTTAGGAGTTTAAGTCAAACTGTAGTGGTTGTAGGACTCTCCGCCGGCAATTCTCAGAATCGTCTTTCTCATCTCCGATGGCCTTTCTAGTCCCAGCAAATACGTTAAACAAGAAACAAGCCTTTTCCGGGTATCAATCGTTCCCGGTAGCACATGCTTGGATTATGTCGGAAGGACAGTAAGTGCTGTCACATCTGGACCACATTCCTTTCTCCAACCCCCTCCCAACCACCTCTGCAATAATCGATCGCCGGACTGGAATCTAGAGCTACGGGCCGGGTAACACTGGAGGCTCTGACTGGCTGGCGCATTAGGGCTGGTTTCGTTTGCTATCATTGATGATACCATGGGACTAGGATACCAACCCCCAACCATCTCGGAATGAAGAGCTGGTCTGGGTGAGCTTTTCGCGAGATAATTGCTTACTAGGGAATCAGTTCCAGTGCGGGGATCTTGAGGTTTTTCGTGGGCTCACCCTATTATCATTGAATTCCGTCTAGCTTTCACGGGCTTTTGCTCTCCTTAACGATAACACCGGTATTCACCATCACAAGTTTGTTCCACTGTGTTTGACACATCCTTTTTGGGGGGTTCCAGCACATGTGGCCCTTGGTGGCCTATCATTAGTCTTCACAGCAGTTGCACCCGACTTCCTTTGTCTGTTGGTTTTTGACAGTTGGATATTAGGCTTCGATCAGCGAATCATATTTTAGTGTGGGTGCTATCTCTACGACGGAACGCCACTGCCCCTTTCCCTTTCTGGAGGCTCTAGGGCCGAACCGTGGTGGCGTCTTTGAAGAGTGTCGCAAAATTCTCTCTGCTTGTTCGCTCTACCCTCCCGCCCACACTTGGTTCCATGTCATTGGAATGTAGCTTATGGTCCGCACCCGGCAACGGGAGCCGGAATTCCCCCCTTGACTCCAACTCCGAAATACTTACTCTCGACCTAACTGCTCAACTACTAGAGATATTCGGCCTTGTGGATGGCTGGAGGCGGAATTCTGGCTCGTGGAATGCAACCAGCCTCTTACTACCTTATGGTTCATCTATTGAACAGAGTAAAATTCATCTCTACTACCTCCTAGGAGTGCTAACGCAAACAACCAAAAAGAGGGCTTTCTGTTCCTGGACATGAATTGCATGTACCTTGCATGACCGGTTCTGCTATATTGGCGCTCCATGCAGGATAAATATCCACCGAAGGACTCTTTGTTTGTTTGTACTAGTATCTCGCCTTTGGGATATCTCAAAGGAAAAATACCTCGAATTGTACTTTTTACACGGCAGGTACATTCTTCTGTTCTGCGACCACCAGCGGCTAGCATAATGGCTTTGCTACGACAAAATAGTGGAGTGTCGTTTCCTGACCAAAGCGCCGACGACGAATTCGAGAACCTTTTTGATCAGTATGTGGCCGGCGATACTTTGGATACAGAAAACCACATTGTTGAAACCGGGTTTGTTGGCGCAGAAGTTTCAGCCTTGCGAATGAGAGTTCCGGGCGCTGCAGGTCCTGGTAGGGCGGTGAATGTAAGGAGACTTGAGTTACAACAGCCTTGGCAGATGGCTCAATGGCATCAAATCGCAGCCTTGCCTTTGGCCGATGCACAAGGCGGAAATTTCACATTTTACAAGGAATCGTCGGGAAGGGCGGCCATTTCAGATGGTGAACTGCTCAGCCTCGAAGGCAGAAGCCCTCAAATACAGCTTCCCATTCCTTCGCCATCCCCTCCTACGCCATCCCCATCACATTCGGCGCCAACCTTGACAGAGCGGACTGAAGATCTCGCGGCATCACCGAGGAATGTTTGTCGCGATCCGACCGCTCGAAGAAAACATAGAAAGAACAGCCGCATTCCCACGATGGATCGCGTGCCAGCGACGTACCAGCGGGAGGCCTGGAATCAACGGTATAGCTCACCGTCGACCACGCCAAACCTTCAGGTGCCTCCAACCACTCTACCATGCACTCCCCCACCATCGACGGGGCGACAAAATTTTCCAAATGTTTTGACGAAGGGAGAGGCATCTAATGAGTGCTTTGGCCATAATAGCCGTCGGATTTCTTCACAGGATAGACAGTATCCTATTCAGCCATCACCGACGGTAGTCCTTCAGAGACCCGGAATGTCACAAAGACCGGTTTCAAACGACTATACTCATGGGGCAACATATCCATCATCCACACAAAGCTTCGTTCCTCCAGTTAGCCCTTACCATACGTCGGGCTCCGGTGTTTTTGGGCTCCCAGCCTCGCCGGGGTTCGAATCAAGTACCCAACATTGGGAATACCCCACCCAAGCGGCCTCGGGTTCTCAGCCTTCTCAATCAACGTATCAGATTGGGCGATTGGATCCACAACAAGGCCGAAAGAGCCTCATGCAATTCACACGCGAGTATGACTCGCCAATGCTAGACAACACAGCCACTATCGCAAATACCGGCCTTATGATTCATGGTACGAATACGCCTTCCCCAGAAGACCATCCCATGACTGGCATGGGAGAAGGTAATTCGTCTACATATTTCTCAGCCTCGGCTGAGGATGCGATGGCTCTCCTTACACCGGACACTTCTCCGCAAGGCCACTCTTTCGATAGGGTGTCGTCTAGGCAGCCTCACCTCTCAGTTTCCCCAGTTACTCCACCATCGCGCTCGTCCTCCCGATCCCCTGGACCCCAGGGCCATTGCCGCCGCTCTTCCAAGACTCTGTCTGGTTCGACCCGCGTTCGGAAACATAACAACGGGGGCGCTTATTCTAGCGGGCAGCAAACGCGAACACCATCCGATGAACAGACCCCGAACACGAGTCGCGCCAGAAAACACAGCAGCGGAAGCGGCTACTCTAACGGGCAGCCGCGCTCGCCGACGGGTGACATTGTATTTCAAAACTTTACGGCTGATGACAGCGACTTGATTCTGTCTGGTGTCGCCCCAAGTGGCAGTTCGAAGACTAAAGAGAGACGTGAGAGAGAGGCTCGAGAAAAGCGGAGGAAGTACAGCGAGATGTTACTCGAACATGTCCGGAAAGCTGGCGGGGACGCGGAAATGCTTCGTCAGGGTCTTTTATCGGAAACTTGAGCAGTTTGCTTTTTTGGGGTGTTTAACGGGGCGGCTTGCTTGATTTTTGTTGGGGCGGAGTTGGTTTTACTGCCGTGCTAGCATACGTAGTATACGATATCTAATTTACGCAAGAATTTGTCATTTAAATCTGCCTCTCCCGCATAATTGTGTCTGCGATCCAGATTCTCGGGTGCGGCTGGGACCAAGCAAAAGTGAGGCGGATGGTGGATGCCCAGCGCTGCTTTTGTGGCCTGTGTGCTCACGGTGCAGCTCTCTTGTTTCCACCACGCATACAGAGGACGTGCAGTGTATGCACACACCACAGCACACCGCAGCGGGATGTGCACTGACTGTACAAGATACGGGTACAGACATACGGACGCTCTCCAACCAGCAGCGTGCCCGAACCTAAACTTGAGTCTGTGTAGCGAGACGGACGCTCTGCTGCATGATGTGATCGATTGGATTCACTGGCACTGGCACTGGCACTGGCATCCTGCCGTCGGATTTGCAATTGCACTTGGACGTCCGGCTCCCAGGTATCGTGACTGGCACACGCACGGTGTTTCAGGAACGGGGCTTAGACACACAAGGGACACACAAAAGACACACAAGAGACACAAGAGACACACAACCCGACAGACCCTCACCAAAGCGGACCCTGCCCTCACTCGGCCTACCGGTCCGGTCTTTCATCGCGGCAACCATGTCCACCACTGCCTACGACCAGCTGGCCGCGAGCCTTCCGCAATTCGAGACCCGTCGAGCGCTACTTATTTTGGACCTCCAAAACGACTTCCTGTCAGCCAATAGCAAGCTCCCCGTCGATTCTCGGTCGGGGTTTGTGCAAAACATCAAGGCACTCGTCCCTGTGTTTCGGGGGTCTGGAGATATTATCTGGATCCGGTCGGAGTATGAGGCCGAAAGGCCTGTGAATGATAACGCGGGTGAGGGAGAAACGGTTATCACAGATAGAGAACTGCCTCAAAAGTCGGAGGCGAGCGGGGCAGGGTCGGCTGCTGGTCGGTCAGCCTCTGTGCGTGTAGTGGAATTGCTCAGAACAGCGTCTGCCAGATATGATACCCGATTTTCAGTGGAGAGGCTTGTGGGGACTGGACAACTGGAACAGCCCGAAGAAGGAAACGAGACCTTCCTGTCTCGTTCCAGCGACGGTAAACCACCAACATGCTGCATACCAAATACTCTTGGCTCTGAATTCGCGGAAACCATAGTATCTAGCATTGAATATTCCACAGACAGTGTCCTCACCAAGACTTACTACTCTGCGTTTAACTCCACTCCGCTTCTCCCTTCCCTGCGAAGTAACCTCGTCACCGAGTTGTTTATCTGCGGGGCCTTGTCCAATATCTCTGTCTACGCCACGGCTCTGGATGCCGCTCGTCACGGTTACTCGATTACGGTTCTTACCGACTGTCTGGGCTATCGAAGCGATGAAAGGCACGACGAAGCCATGGCTCGGATGACTGAGTTAATGGGTGCAGAGGTCATGTCTAGCAAGGATCTTATCAAGGAAATCAAAAGCGAGCTGAAGGATGGTGCAGCCATGGCTCAGAAGAGCTCCAGAGTGCCTGTAGGTTCTGCCATGGATAAAGCTGAATTCGAGCAGCTGCTGGAGGGCTTGACGCTAAACGCTGGGCCGTCCGCGACCACGAATATAGATCATATCTCTCCTCCAGTGAGTAAAGAACTGTCGACTGCTGATGTCGACCAAGCGCCGCCGGCGCAAGCGGAAACAACAGCGTGTGCTTCAGAAAGTCCCAGGGCTGCACACCAAGGACTTACGATACCTGGTGCATTGATTGAGGTCGACGATGATGTTGAACCCGATTTAGACGAGCCAGAACTTATCAAGTCCTTTGCCCGGGCCGACCCTGACCGAGCTTCAGCGAGAGTCGATGCTGAGAAAGAGCGAGCTGCAAAAATTAATGGTGTTGAAAGGAAAATACCAGGGAGACTTGAGAGAGGGGACAACTCTAAAAGACAAATGGAAAGTACTGGCCTCAAGTCTGATAGACTACCAACGCCGACTCTAGGGGTTCTTGAAGCAGCTTCAGCCGCCTTAGCTCAAGTGGCGCTAGATCCTACATCTCAACCTGAATCGGCCATCCCTGGCTTGACACCTCGAAACACCGAAGCTGCCAAAGAGCAGGCCACCCACCTGCCAACTGAGGAATCAGCCCAGACGAAGACGCGGGCACCTCCACTCCTAGGCCCTAGTGACGTAATTGGCGAAGGTGATTCACGAATTGTGTTGGACATTCTACCCCCCGAGCTGAAAGATACTGCGTTCGATAAGCTGAAAGAGGAAGTCCAGTGGAGGACAATGCAACACCGGGGAGGAGAGGTCCCGAGACTAGTAGCTGTAGAGGGCGAAATAGGAGAAGATGGCCATTACCCTATCTATCGCCACCCAGCGGATGAATCGCCACCGCTCCTTCCTTTCTCCCCAACTACACTATCTATTAAGAAAGAGGTAGAAAAGGTGCTGAAACATCCCATCAATCACGTCTTGATACAGCACTATCGGAATGGGCAGGACTATATATCCGAACACTCCGATAAAACACTAGATATTGTTCGTGCTTCAAGCATCGCCAATGTTAGTATCGGCGCACAAAGGGTCATGACACTTCGGACGAAGAGGCCTGCCAAGCGCGGAACGGCTACCGATAGTATTGCGCCTAAAGATGAAAAAGATACTGGGGCAGACAGCAGTAATATAGCGACTAGCCCGCCAGCTTCGCCACCAACTGCAATTTCAGCGTCGATTCCAGGAGCGCAGCCACATCCCCACGAGACCCAAGCCAGACGTGTACAGCGGATCCCTATGCCCCATAACTCGGTGTTTGTTCTTGGACAGGCAACGAACGCACACTGGCTCCACGGAATCCGTCAAGACAAGCGTCCCGTCTCCACCAAGTCGACTGAGGAAACTGCCTTCAACGGCGAGCGCATATCACTGACTTTTAGGCATATTGGCACATTCCTTGATAAGTCTACCGAGCACATCTGGGGTCAGGGTGCGCGATCAAAGGGCAAGGAGACCGCCGGCAAGGTGATCAACGGCGACACCGCCGAGGCAGGTGAAATGATCAAGATGTTTGGACGGGAGAATCACGAGAGCGAATTTGATTGGGACAAATCATATGGATTAGGGTATGACGTTTTAAATATCGTTACGAAACTCCCTACTCCCTCCGACCGTGGCGTGTCCGGCACCACTCCCATGTATCATGCAGAGAGCGTGTAGACTCGTCATATGAGCACTCGAAGACGAATATATCATTCCTCTACACTTCAATACGCCATATGAAGAAATGCCGAATGAAAAAAAGTACCTTTTCAACATGTTGTGGAGAGGGTTCGGAATTTTCTTTTTTTAACCTTTCTTCGGGGAATGAATTTCGTGTACACATAGGGACCTGCTCTCGATCGAACTACCTATCCTCCTCTGGCAGCAAGCTTTGCGATGACCTTACGCACGTATGGATAAATAAAACCCCTGTCCCCTTAACGAATACTCGATTTGCAATCTTATTATGTCCTCGACATAACACCCCATGCTCTTATCATATTGTCAGTATATCCTGCGAATAGTGTTTGCCCGTCGGCACTCCAAGCCAAACTAACACACTCAGGCTCTCGGCTTTTCTTGCCAACGGCGATGAATTCGGGTTTGAGCTCGTCAACTTTACTCTTCTTCTCGAGGTCGAAGATGATGATACTACTAGCGGTAGCTGCGCAAAGCCAGTAGCGGTTAGGGGAAAACACGAGCGCATGGATCTCATCACCAGCGTTGAGTGAGTAAAGGTGTTTGCTCTCGTTCAGGTCCCAGAGCATGGTCGTGCCGTCTTTGCCTCCGGAGGCGCAAAGCGAGCCGTCGGGTGAGATCGTCACAGTATTGATGTAACCAGTGTGGCCAATGTGGTCGGTTTGGATGCGGCAGGAGGCGAGCTCCCAGACCTGATTGTTTTCTTAGTCACTGATTTAGATTATTCGTATGTAAAATTAGGAGTAGAGAAGCATAGAGAAAGTATCATCAGTAGTTAGTGTATGATTGTCTCATAGCCTGTCTTCCAGACTCTGAAGTAGCAAATACTTAAAGTTACGGTTGCATCATCTGATACTATTCAAGATGGTGGAAAGGGATGAATGCCTACCTTGACTAATTTATCCCATCCCGCGCTTACAATAACTGGATTTTGAGGATTCGGGCTGAATCTCACACAGGACACCCATTCAGTGTGGCCTTTATCCGCAATCGTAAATTTGCAGTCCCCGAGGGTATTCCATAGCTTGATCGTTCGATCGCGAGAGCCAGAGACGATCTGGCGATTATCTGCGGAGAAGGAGACTGAAAGAACATCGTTGGTATGGCCGACGAAGCGACGAGTTGTGTTACCGGTAGACAACTCCCAGAGGCGGAGTGTCTTATCCCATGAGGCAGATAGAGCGTAAGCACCGTCGGACGAAATGACCTATAATATCTGTCAGTTGGGAACCGGTAGTATTTGCGAACAAGTACTCATACACAGTCAGACACGATATGCGAGTGGCCATGGAGACTCCGCTTTGGATATCCATAAGAAGACTCATCGCGCGTAAGGTTCCAGATAATGAGAGTCTTGTCACGACTCCCTGAGAGAAGCATGTTCGGGCTATTCTCTGTCAACTCTTCCGTTATTCACAAGTTGGAACTGCTCATTCTGTGTGCATACTTCTCCAAGGAAGTAGCCAAGCTAGTAACCCATCCACTGTGGCCCTCCAGCACACCCGAGAGATTCAATTGTTCAGCCATGTTGGGATCAGTATGAGGACCTGATCTGAGTGCGAGTCAGCAATCCCTCGAAGCAGATAGCTTGCTTTGTTGAAGCCGAGCCCAATACGGTTAACCGTGGGACGATGAAGAAGGTACTCACTAAAGAAATCAGATGAAGGCTGTTAAGTCGCTGTGATAACCACTTGAGCCTCAACTCCGGCGGTCAAGACTCGAAAACGCACAAACTAGGGCTTGCCCTGAGTAAGCGAAAAGCTCAAAGCCGAACTGTGCACGTGACTTCCATGGCCCATTCAAGTTCTTGAGCAGCAAGGTGGAAGGCAGAAGGCAGGCCAGGACCCCGAACCATCAACGAGCTGTAACTCTTGCAGTTCATTTACGTACAATAAAGCCGAAACTGCGCTCTCCTACTGCTCGTGTCGCCGGACAACTGCTGACAAGCCCTGCTGGGATTCGCATATCCATACGCCAGATTCTACGGCAAGGAGGTCTCGCTTAAGCCTTCTCTGACCTGACCCTGCGGCAGAGTCAGCGTTGGTTGTGTTAGTTGCACAAGCACGGGGCTGAGCATTGCATCGTTCCTCTACGGCCAACAGGCTTCGTTCACCTACGCCACTCTGACCACCCCATGACTTTTTTCTCGTACTCGCGGTTGGCTAGAGTTGCCTAATTTTGGACTGGTTAACACGGTGCGGCTGAGATGAAGGGGGTTCTCCGCCTTCTCCCCTCCTTCTCGATACCTCTATCCATCGCCGTGCTGATTTTAGTCGATGCAGAGTTTCGCTCGTTGAACAGGCTCTCCTTCTGTTTTTATCGTGAAAGATCACCAACGGTTAGGATGCCCACAAAGCTCGTATGCATGAATCGTAACTAATAAGGGAGGTTCGGAAGTAGACAAACTCAAGACATGCTGATACCGGCTCGATCTTTGTTCCTTTGGATCATCGCCTTCAACGCTGTTTCCGTTGCCCAAGTAGCCAATGAACCCGCAACAGTCCTCCCAACGAGTGCCGGCGAACGTATCCCACTGGGCGGGGACTCAAACGTAACCCTGACTCCGAGCCCGACCTTGATGGCTACCGCAAGTGTCTCCTTCCTGAATACACCTGACCCCACAACGAGCGCAACGGCCGGGCTCGCAACGCAATCTACACCACCCAGGCCCCGCAAGTCAACGAACACTGCCGCTATTGCTGGAGGAGTTGTTGGCGGCTTGGGTGGACTCCTCCTGATAGCCCTTCTGGTCTATATCTTACGCCGACGGCGGCTATCGAAGCAGGGTGGGGATGGCATCAGCTATGGAAAGACCCCATCGGATTTGGTATATAGGACAACGGACATGTCCTCTGATTCGTCCCCTACCGCCCACCAGACACAATATGGCCAGCTATCAAAGACAATAGAGCAAGCATATCCAGCTCATAATCACCCATCTACATCCCACGCCCTCCAAGAACCAAATTATGCGGAGCGACATAACGCCTCGCGCGAAGCAGCAAAGGTTATTCTTTCGCCAACCGCCATCCATCCTCAAGGTCAACCAGCATCTACAGTACTCCCAACGAATGAATTGGACTCGACGGAAGTTAATGAGGATGGTGTTAGTGTCCGGTCGCCCTCCCCCGATATTAACATAGACGGGCGGCTTGATAGTATTAGGGGACCCACACCAACTCCAGAGTCCCAGGCCTCTAGGGGCCGTGTTCCAAGGTTACCACTTTTTTCAAGAACAAAAGGCCATAATCCTACCATTTAAACGCGTGTATTTCGCCTACCTTTCAGAAAACATTATCCTTTGCTAATTGTACCTTTCTTTTCACATATATATCACGATCCCTACTTGTTAAGCCATGAGTTCAACCGATAGTATTCCTCTCAGAGCAGAATAGGCTCATAGGCTATATCTTATTATCTTTGAGGATTGTATTGAGTACACGACGCTGTCTTCCATCTATCAGTCACAGGAGCCCTTTACACCCAGTGCTTTCCCGAAAGCCTTATGCCTGTGCAGCCGCGGCTCTCTCTTCTTCCAGTTTCGCGTAGAATTTGTCCCGCTGGCGAACTGCTGGGACATGATAGCCTATAATATCAAAATAAGGACCGGACCAACTAGAGAAACACTTCACTCGAGGCGAAGGCTAAGGAGGTTATGTATCTCTATCTTACTCACCGTACCTATTAAATCAGTCAGCCCAATGGTCAAAGCAACACAACGAGCGGTAAGAGCAAAACAAATGAGACATACCAAAAGTAGTAGCCGAAGGAAATACCGAGGCCTATGTATCGACGGCGTTAGCTGTGTCCATTTGCGAAAGTGATGGTTTTCCGTGCTCCACCACGCCGCAGCCTGACTCCCAACTCAACAACACAGGTAATGAGGGATCAAAGTACGATGTGGCCATCTACTGACCGAATGCGACACTAAGGTCGAGAACAAGTCCCCTCCGGAGCATCTACGCATTTGTTAGTCCCATCATAGCAAGTCCCAAAGATATCACTTACGCCGACGATCGGTTTGACAGGCATTGTGCAGTGATTCAGTCGCGATTGGAATAGGGAAGGGCTCCGGGAACTGAGGTTCTTGGGATGTAATGATGATGGAGACGTCTTAACTGCCGAGAATGAATGGCCCTGCCAAGATACCCCCGTTCGAGCCGGTGAGCGACGCCGCCTTTTGCTCGCGCGAGACCGGAGCTTGTCCCACTAAACCATCAACCCTTTATCTCAAAACGACACTCGAACCCCGCCATGGGCCAAAAATCCAGCCGCTACCGTTGCCCCCAGCTCATTCTTGATAAAGGAATCCCATGTGTTATCTGGGTTGAAGATGTATTGGCTCATTATGGTGTGCCGACCGAGTGCTTCGACTTGTTCCTAGTGGATTCCGGGCAGGCTCAAATGATCGTTACAAAGATATCCCTGGGTTGGATGAGGATGTCCTGCGCTCCATCGACCCTGCATATCCCCAGAACTCCTCCTTATCCAATATAGAGTCGTGTATCGCCTTACCCCCGCTCAGGATTGGGGGTACATGCTACCTAGCGACACAGTCGGGCTCGATAGCTTCCCCCCCGCGCTCTTCGACTCGCTCGTCCATACCTGGCTTGATGCACCAACAGCCACCGTCGCCCTGCACTTTATCGTTCACATCGGCTACCTCTTCGAGTACGTTCCAGCTATCCGCAACCCAGCTTTCCACGAAACTCTACGGCTGGAGCACCACCCATCCTATGACATTATCATCTGTGGCCGCGTGGAAGATGCGTCTCCAGTCATTGGTGCAGCTGGCGGTGGTATTCATGGTCAGAAACCGACTACGACCAACTCGCTGGGGCTTTTCTAGCGGGGCACTTGATTGAGTGCTCCGCGTACGTAACTGGAGCAAATTCTGCAGGTTTTACTGAGTACGACCTGGAGTCCCTGATTGACGTTGGCTTTCTAATCGCAGAGATTGAAAGAGATGGCACTTGCACCATAACCAAACACCCGGACACTAGGGGCATGGTATACAGTCGCGTGCCAATTTCTGTATGGAGTGCAAGGAGACGCCTACCTTGACAACGACGTTGAGGCAATACTGCACGATGTGCAAACCGAACAAGTCGGCTTGAATCGGTAGGTCTAGGCCACTCCTCGGCAATTATACAAACCACAAAGTACCTAATTACATTGATACAGAGTTAGTGTCAGGCATAACCGGACGGCCTCCACCACCGACAACAAAGCTAGCAATCTTCTATATGGGTGGCTGCTGGTCTCAGGTATTGCTCAACGCCGCCGGCAAGGGATGGGAGCTCCAAGAGAAGCAGATACGACACGGCCTGGAAAAGGCGGGGTTGCTGGATAAGTTTGATGTTCTTGATTTTCAAGTGTAAGGCTGTCTCTCTCTCCGGTTGCATCTCTCCAAAGATGGCCGATTGACCCTCCCACATTGACCCGCTGCTCACACGATAGGGTTGCAATAGGGTCGGAACCCCTGAAACAACCCCATCCCCGCAGCTAAGGAGTACAACGTACTTCCGGGTATTCACACAGGCCGATGACCCCGCTATAATTTCGATGCCATTTCAGATATTTGCTAAATGTAGGATGCAACACTTCTCGGGTACGCCTTTGTCCCCCTATCAACATCTTCACGGTATCCCAAGAACATCATGTGCTCATGCTCTTTATAGGATTTCACTGCTCCCTAGACACGAGAACGGCCATTCCCGCCCCGTACCTAGCATACTACCCTGGCCTTCTACCCCCATGATGACCTGAGAGAAACCACCAGCCTCGTCTCCTCTGATGGGCCTGTAATAAGCTCAACCACGGTCGGCCGTCCCCCGATATATGGGCCTCAAGGGAGGCGTCTTAGCTATGGCACCTCACCCCCCCCGGGACTCCGCTGAATTTGGGCCCACCAAACGCACCCCCCTCGGCAACATTGCCCGAGCACGATCGGGTGATAAAGGCGCAAACATCGGCTTTGGCATATTCGTGCATAATAAGGCAGCATGGGAATGGCTCCGCTCATTCATGACCCGAGCCAAGCTTCGGGAACTCCCCGGTAACGATTGGAAAGATGAATACTTCCTCAAACGAGTAGAGTTCCCCAAGATCTTCGCAGTGCATTTTGTTGTGTGTGGTATTCTAGACCGTGGAATAAGTAGCACAAAGTCTTTAGATTGTCTGGGCAAAGGGTTTGCAGATTTCATAAGGGATAAATGGGTGGATGTGCCGGTTTATCTGCCAACAGAGGGGGCGGATCATGGGATGGTAGCCACAACTTACCTGGGAAATAGGTTTAAATAGATGCGATTGCCTTTCTTCTGCGTCGGTGCGGAGTACTTCGACTAGCAAGAATAGCCCTCAGCCTGCCTCACTGTTACTGCAAGCTGCAAAGCCACTAATATATCCCACCCCACCCCTCCCTCTCTCTCCCCTCGAAAAGAAAAGTCTGAAATCTTGGTTCATACAAGCCGGGCGCCATCGGTACTTACAATGAGAAAGTGGCAAAAACAAATATTTACCCCCCGACAGGTCGAAATTCTTTAATCCCCAACATATATCTAACTCCACCAAAAAAAAAAAAAAAAAAAAAATTGAACAAACGAAGGTCCTGTCAGAGCCCCTAATTCCTTCAAGCCTTAAATTCGAAATATATTGTACGAACGTTTCAACGTAGGCTAGTGAAAGAAAGAAAAGAAAACTAGTAATTAGGATGCAGACTCTAGTCCCGAGTATGGGAGGTGGGTAGAGGCTTGCCTCAACCCCCAAATATATTGCGTTGATAGAGGCATTATCTATATACATACAAGCAAAGCAATTCAGATGGACGTTAAGATACCCCCCTTCCCCTGTGACCCGGCCCAAACCCCCTTGAAAACAAATGCCGTAGAACTCCAGCTCGGGCTCCTCCTCCTAGTCCTCAAGCTCAATCCCATCCCTCGTAATCCGAAACCAGAAAAACCCACTCCCTTTCACCCGCCTCAAGCCTTCCCAAACTCGCTCGCTCCACTCCTCGCTGCCCCACCCCTGATCCACCCATCCGGAGAATCCTCCGCGTTCAACTACCTCTTGTCTCGCTGGTGCGTCTTTCAAAGCCTCCTCGGCACTCATGGCCGGTCCAAATTTCGGGACGACGTCCTTGGCGACTATTAGGCGGAGGGTGCAGAAGGATGTCCATACGGGTGGGAGATGGGGGCGAAAGGATGGTAGGTAGCATTTTTTGAGGTGCTGTTGCTTTTCTGTATGGTAGGGGAAGAGGCCCCAGGCTGTGGCTATGATGGTGCAGTTGAAGGTTTGTTGCAGCGCTCGGAGGCTTTTCACGATATCCTGGTATATTTTTGTGAATGCGCTCCCGGGCTTTGGGTACGGGATACTTTCGATGGCATCTGTATCGCTATCCGCTCGGTCCTGGTACACAAAGGCGCTGGCGCTGTCAAGGAGTACAGCTTCGAGTGCTCGGCCACTGGAAAAGTGCTCCTTTGCGCTGTAGAGATACGACGGAATGGCGTCTATGGTAGCAACTAGAGATGCGGAAGACTGTGGGCGGTAAACATGCACATGCAATAGGGCATGGTGTATAATGCCTTCTATTCTGTCGTCGTACTCGAACAATGCGCCAGCTTCCAGATATCGCGTCCTAATAAAATGTGTCATGACGACCTTGAGCCTTCGCACATCAAAGCGCATATCCGTATCCAGTACAACAACAGCACCCCCTTTGCCGTTGAGGAATACATCATTCGCTTCTACAGGCAGGGTCGCGATCGCTGTGATGTAGTACAGCAAGTGTGTCTTCCCCGAATACGGAGACGTGCCTGTGAGCTCGATAACCGCTGGCTTTGCCTTGGCCAGTGGTGAACATGTCTCCGCTGGGATGGACTGATCCAGAGTATGACTGACGCGCCCTGTGGGTTGTTGCAGGACTGGAGATGGTTGAATAAAGCAATTAAGCAGGCGATCAAGCGCTGGGATATTTAGTCGGGATGGCTGGCAGCGCTCGTGAAGGAGGCGAAGAGAGTGTAGTAGCTAACTTCGCATTAGCATAGATTGCTCCTTCATGGTGTTTAGATCACGAACTTCGTTCAGCCCCTCTTCCTTCACCTCACCTAATAACCTCTTTCCTAGCGCTTCCGCACTCATCGTCCGTGGCTTCTCAACCTTTGACACCCCTCCAACGGACTTCCCATATCACCGAGCAGTATCGTCCGTTCCTCAACCAAACGGCTTCCGATGACGCCGCCGGTCGAAGTATTTCCCTCCTCCGAATTACCGGATCGGGTGCAGATCACGACGCATAATCGGATACGCAAACGGGCAGTGGAGCTGGAGATGTGCGAACCGCTCGAGATGATCCAGTATTCCTGCCACCTGGATGGGGATATTGTTAAGTGCGAGCCGGTTGTGAGGTTGTTTCGGAGGTGTGCTCTTTCACATACTCACTCCTTTGCTGTAGACAATACTGACCCCCATACGAGATGCCATAATAGCTTCCTTGTAGAAACCACGAAATGGGCTGGGGATAAGCAGAATTGAAACTACGTATTTGAAGGCTTTCTTTTATGATATATGCGCTGGATGTGTAGCCTCTAAATGGTGTATTCCTACCGGCGGTTTGTGGGTTGGGGTTTGAATTGCCTTGCACTTTCACCTGCTCGGCCAATCACCTAATTAATATACATGGCTGTTTTACCTCACGCTATAACTCCAAAGGATAAATGCAAGCATGCCCGCCCGCCAGTGCGCCAACCAATTAGCCAACCCAGAACAAAACGAATAGTGTCGGGGTAGTATCAGAGAGCTTGAAAACTTCCTATGCCACCCATGATGATGTCTCCGTTTTCAACGGCGGCGCCCGTCTGTCGCCTCCTTGATCTATTGTGTGCTGCAGCGGAATTCTTTCTCCAATAACCCTTTTCTGAATTTACCACGACGCCAAATTCCGGTGGAAACATAGCTGTCGAATTTTTGTTTGCTATAGATACGTCCGGGGCTCCGATTCCCGAATCCCCATTTGAGAGACTAGAAACTCCATTTCCGGTCATGAGAGCCTGGACCGTCTGTTCCCACATCCTGTCCCTTTGTTTCCGTTTTGTGTTGCTGGGGCCCGCACTGCCATCGGCACAACGACCGCCACCACTAGCTGCTCCGAGAAGTTTCCGCAGAGCTTCCTCTCCCAGCCTAGCCTCCTCGGTTGCTCGTTCTCGCACTTTCCGTGGATCTTCCTCTCGTTTTGTGAACTCGGGAGTTGCCTTGTATGTGTGCTTACTTGGGTAAGAAGGGAAATGAGTCGGAACGTGTAGAGTCCTCTGCTTATCAAGTGTGTTGCATAGGGCAGGACCGAGTATTGGTGAGAGGGGCATGTTCGGAGGGTCTTCCGGAGGTGGTGTTGGTAGTGATTGTTGGGAGATCGATGGTGCTATTGACGACTGGAGGTGAGGTTCTAATGAAAAAAGAGATAGATTCTCCTTCCAGAGGGCAAAGGCGAAGTCCTGTGGGGTAGGCTGTGACCGGCGGCAGGAGATCATGGATGTTGCGATGGTGGAAAGTTGGTGTATCATGTCTGGGATTGCCATTAGCCATGTGGACATAGCGAAGCGCAAGGGGATTACAAGGGAGATAGTTGCGTACACTCCTCAACACAAGCTCTAAAGGCTTGAAAAGCAAGAGGGTCCACGCCGCTGAAGCCCGTAGCCGCTAATATAAGGCCTATGGACCGCTCAAGGAGGGACTGGACAACATCAGCGTTTGGTGGTAAGGCAGCGGAGCCTTGACGATGGTGAATGTAGTGGTGATGAGTAGAGAACTTTCGCCGCTTCCCCGGGGCTATTGCTTCTGGGTCCGGTAGGGGAAATGGCCTCTTAATAGGAGATGGTGGTAGTGCCATCGCCATTGTTGCACATGAGGTTGATGCTGAATGCGCCGATCTCTAAGACACAAGTCGCGATGGTGCAGTTCAGATGTGGAAAAGAGAGGCGGCATTTTCTGATTGGTCGATTTTCTGAATATTCTTGGCGATGGTGGAAAACAAAAATCGCCGCTTTAAAGGGTGAACCGGATGAACAACCACCTAATGTCGCGGCTCCAAACATATCATCACTGAACTAGTACAAACACCCAGTTGTGCAGCACCGTTTCTACAATCTACCATAATGTCCCAATCCGCCTCTGCTTTACTGCCACAGCCGCCACCACCACCACCCCAAAGACCTCACTGCCACCTGTTACATCCTCAAAGGCTCCCATACCTGATTACAGTCGAGTCGCGCTGCAAGAATATGGTCGGGGCAATGGACTCCATTCCAATAGCGCGATTATTCTTATATATTCTTATAGTAAGAGCCCAGGATAGGGGTGGGGCCGGGTATTCGTATTCTTATAACGCAATAATTCTTATAACGCGAGATTCTTGCAACGCGACTTGACTGTAGTTGTTTAATGTCTCATGGACCTTTATCCACTATTTTCCTTCAACAGGGCTAGGGCCTTCGAGTCCTCCACCATCTCGGTAGCTGGAAGCTCCAATGAGCTAGCATGCCTGCCGCAAACCCCACGCCGTCGTTTTTGAATGCTAGGAGCGCTCCGACTGTCGTCATCATAATAACCCACCTCTCGGATCTCTCCTCGTCTTGCAAGTCCCTATTCCGAACCCTCCTGACTTGATCCTGGATGAGGCTCTCCCTGGCTCCCTGGTCGCCCAAGTCTTCAGTCCCTACAACAGCCCATAGGTCTCTTGCGCCGTGGTTCAGTGACTGGCCGACCTTTGCCAGCTCTAGACCGGCAGCGAACACCATCAAACCCAATAGGGATCGAGGAAAACGAGTTAGAAGATCAACAAGGCTATTGCCGAATACGAGACCGAGTGTCAACTTGAACAGCCCGAGAATGATAACGGAAGCTCCAGACCTCGCGCCAAATCTCCATTGGGCTGCGAGCCCACCAGAGCCGTGGCAAATAGGCATGCTGCCGAACCAACATCCGATCAGGTTGGTCACACCAACACTAACGCCCAGAGATGTAACGCCTGGTGAGGGATGTTCTGGCGACAAATCCCGTGCCAAGTGCTCTACCGCGATGATCGAGTTCAAAGTCGTCAGTGGCAGCTGGCCGACTCCCGCCGAGAGCACACCCTTGCGGATGTCGCCAGGGAAGGGCAATGCAAAGTGGGGATGCCATATGTTTGGAGTGGGTAGAGAGCCTCCCGGCTCGATAGAGGCGAGAGCCGCCGCGAGGATGACCCCGACAAGAAAGATGACTAATGCATACGGGAAACGAGGCAGACGGGCGGTAATACAGAGGACAAAAAAGGCCGAGATGGCCCAAACGAGATTATCTACCCACGGGTGGAGCCAATGGAGAGGTTGCAAAGCGTTGCCCGCCGAGATGACTAGCGAGAGGCCGGCGCCGACCTGAATGCCCTTGACCACTGGGATGGGCACGATTCTAGTGAACCAGCGCAGAGCCCCGGTAACAGCTGCAAGAAGCACAACACCGGAGACGAACAGGCCCGCCGACGAGGTTTCCGTGCGGGAAAATGACTGGGATATTGCCACAGCCGCAATGGCCTTCATGGGCTGGACGGGCAGTGGGATACCAAACACAGCGCCTGTGACGATGTTCGCCAGACCGCCGAAGACCAGCGAGGCAGAGAAGGAGATGGAGGACGTCAGCGTCAGCGCGACCAGAAGTGGCAGCAGCGTCCCCATATCACCGAGCGCGCCGGAGACCTCAGAGAGGAGCCTGTGCCGGAAGTGGTAGGCGTTGTGGGCATACGAAACACGGGGATGGGGCGCCATTGCTCCCACCAGTTTTGTATCTATAACTCCGGGAGCTCCTGTGGGGCTATTAGTATTGTGGGAAGGTAGACGATGGTTAAGAGGGGCAAGTGGCTGCAGGTCTGCTCCATGCATATACCTCTACGTAGCACAGAGCATGTACAAAGTACTCTCCTGGCAGACTACTCTGTATCGTGGTACGGCGCGTGTATGTACGAGTATAATATAGTGGCGGTAGTAATGAGTAGCTGAGGACGGCATTAGTGCGAAGCCATGTCGGCGACCTCGTCTCGTCTCGCTCTACGAACCACTCTTCACTCCGTGCGTGCACACCACCCCGAACCTCCGAACTGCACCCAGACCGAGTCAGGTTGCCGGGCGATGTTGGCGCTTCCAACTACACAGCATGATCTCATATTTCTGTGGGTATACTTTGCATCCAGCCTGTATTTTCCCTCTTCTGCCCTCTTGCTGCAGCTGTGGAAAACATGCAGAGCGGTAGCATTGAACGCGATCTCGAGCAAAACTCGAAGCACGATTCCCAGTTGGAGAGCTATGGCGTGCGCTCTTTCACCTGGGAGGATGTGGGTGTCACCGTGAGGGACCGCAAGACTAAGGATCTGAAGAAGATCCTGTCCAACGTCAATGGATGTGTCAAGGCCGGTCAGACTTGATTCTCGGGCTTTTCCAACGCGTATGGAGTGCTGACAAGCTGCTAGGTGAGTTGCTGGCTATCATGGGCCCGTCTGGCAGCGGCAAAACCACACTCTTGAACGTATTGGCTCATCGCGAGGCATCCTCAGGGGCAAGTGTCGATGGTGGGATGTATGTCGATGGGGTAAAGCCATCCTTACGGGCGTTCCGCCATGTAAGCTCGTACGTGGAGCAGGAAGATGCGCTCATTGGGTCGCTCACTGTTCGGGAGACACTCAATTTTGCTGCTCGCCTCTCTCTTCCGAGGTGTGTACTTCGGGGGGCGTCAATGCTTGCGGCATTGGATATTACTAACAATATGGCAGCGGTGTCGGTAGTAAGGAACGTATGAGGCGGATTGACAGTCTACTCGAATCCTTCGGCTTAAGAGACCAGGCCAACACGCTTATTGGTACGCCGATCCGCAAGGGCATCAGCGGCGGCCAGAAACGTCGTGTTAGTGTGGCTAGCCAACTCATTACGGGTCCCAAGATTCTGTTCCTCGATGAGCCCACCAGCGGACTAGATTCAGCCGCGAGTAACGAAGTAATATCATTCGTGAAGGACGTGGCCTCTGAGTACAAGGTACATTTACAGAATTCCGCGCGTGCGATTGTGACTGACAGGTATACCCGCAGTTGATTGTCATTGCTAGTATTCATCAACCATCGACATCCACCTTCAAACTATTCGATAAGCTTCTACTTCTGTCTGCTGGCAGGCCCTGTTACTTCGGTTGTGTCGATCTAGTCCCGGGCTACTTTAGCTCGTTGGGCTCCCCGCTACCCACGATGACAAACCCGGCAGAGCATCTCTTGGAGCAAACGAACGTTGATTTTTCTCGGGACCGCGAGGCCGCCCTTCAGCGGCTACAGGAAATGCAGAGGTCGTGGGCTCGATCGCCGGAGGCGGAAGCTCTCCTCGCTGAGATCAGCGGTTGCAAGAGTAACACGACGGAAGGATATGGTGACTTGAATTCCGAAAATTTCTCCCGCAGCAACAAATTCGTCACCCCTATTACACTTCTTCATCGATCTTTTATCAAGAGCTATCGGGATGTGGTTGCATATGGGATCCGTGTTGCTATGTATACTGGTGAGCCTGTTCTGAAAGATGCCTTGTTGTCAGGCTGATAGATTTAGGTTTGGCTATTATGATGGGAACGGTCTGGCTTCGTCTCGATACAAATCAGGCGTCAATCCAGCCGTTTATCAATGCGATCGTAAGTACAATGCTGCCTATTTTCACAGCCTCTATACTGACCAGATTCTAGTTTTTCGGGTCAGCATTCATGTCCTTCATGGCTGTAGCCTATGTCCCTGCGTTTCTCGAAGATCGGGCTACCTTCGTTAAGGAAAGAGCAAATGGGCTATACGGAGCAACATCCTTTATGGTTGCTAATTTCCTCATCGGCCTCCCTTACCTATGTAAGGATATAAATACTAAACTAAATACCTATCTGCTGACTGCTACCTAGTTATTATAACGCTTATCTTCTCTGGGATCAGCTACTGGCTTGCGAATTTCCGCCCAAGCGCAACGGGGTTCTGGGCGTACATCATGTGGCTATTCGTTGACCTTGTCGCTGCTGAATCGCTTGTGGTACTCGTGTCGTCAATATTTCCTAACTTTGTTATTGCTCTTGCTTTGACGGCATTTGCGAATGGACTTTGGATGTGCGTCGGGGGCTTTTTGGTGACGCCGACGATTCTCAACGTGTTTTGGCGATACGCCTTTCACTATATCGACTATGTGCGTCTAAAGTTCCCTCCCGGTGCGGAGGCAGAAAATAGTCTTGCTGACCGTGAGTTAGCAAACATGGGTCTTCCAGGGAATGATGGTCAATGAGTTTGCGAACAGGAATTATTCTTGCGGAGACGGTTGCGCTTGCATGTACAGGACAGACCCGGCTCAAAAGTGCATGATCTCGGGTCAAAGAGTACTGGATTCATTTGGGTACAAGTCCGGTAAGACCGCTGAATGGGTTGGGATTCTCCTGGGAATTGTGCTTGGGTACAGGCTGTTGGGGTGGATGGTACTCACAATGCGCAAGTCGTGATTCTTTTACGGGGTGGTGCTGCTAAACCTGTGCTTAGAAATCTCTGTGATGTGATGAGCGCGGACCGCTTCGTGGGTTAGATAAAGAAGGCATTGGGGGGTGTTCCCTGAAAGCTACGGCGTCAATGACAATTTGCTCAATGCCCGGTTTCATGATAGCTCGGGCCGTTAAGTTTCCGTCCACCTCCCGCAATGGTTGAGTTTGGGCTCTCAAGGGCAGCAGCTTTAAACACTGCGTAGTCCGCTCCAGCGATGATTCTGTATAGTAGTGGAATGTGTCTCCGTACTCCGCATAGAATAGATTGTTGATATTCCTTCGGACGCAGGCGGTTGCAGTGACTCGGACGGTTAAAGCAGCACGGTGCCCGAATCTGGTCGGCGATAATATCTATCGGGCTTGGCGTCGCAGATCGATGTCCCAGAGGACAGAGCCTGAGGGTGGGCCCGACTGCCAGACGTTCATATATCCAATGGATTCTCACGCTGCGGAACAGCCGTGGGCCGGAAACCTCAACCAGCTCCAATACCAACAGTACCTGATGAACAACCCGAGCTATTACGCGCCGGAGAGCGGGTCCTTGCCAACCCCCCCCCAGACTCTCGACGAAACGTCAAACGCCACACCGCGCCCGCCGCTGCACATTGGCGCCGCGCATCCACCATCGATCGTAGGAGATGCCCCCCAGCACGACCAGCCAGAGCCCCCTCCGCGTGGGACTGGAAGAACCTCGGTCGCGTTGGCGTGTATTGGCTGCCGCAGCCGACATCTCAAGTGCGACGCGGCATCACCGACCTGCTCCCGATGCTTCGCGGATGGGCGTCAGTGCTTCTACATGAAATCGAGGAGGGGCTACAAGGGGCCCAAAAAACCCGTATCCTCAAAGCCACAGCACCTCCCTGGGAGTACTGATCGAGGAGATGCGTCGGACTGCTCGAATGGGAGCTTGCAGGATGGTTAGTTTAGGGGGAGTAGCGTGTCGTTTTGCGCAGATATGCTGATACTACTGTTGGTCAAAAGGGCAAAGAAACGATGTTGGTTTGGACTCTCAAACACGCGGTAAGGCTGCCCCACTCCTGTGCACATTCAAGTGCCTATAGTACTTGTGTGACCCGAATTATCGTTTTTGGGGGGCCGGGTAACATTTTTTCTAACTGTGCGACTCTAGGCAGTGCTATATTCCTTACACGAGCGAATTTCAAGGGATTCCCCATCTCTCGGCCGGCACCGATTGTTGTGCCAGATCCTTCAACTCCCCTTTCGGCGTCAGAGTTAACCTTCAGTGGTAGACGCTCGACGACCCCCTCACAGTATGGCGGCGAGCCGGTTGCAGGGCACCCAGCTAAAAGACCCCGTCCGGATTACTCGGCGGACGTGAATATGTGGATCCAGGTTTCGTCTTCTAGCCCGACATCTCAGCCTGCGCCGCCTGGGTCAAATTCACCTACGACGCTGGCTGGCTTTATTGAGCTGTTCTTCTCCCTCTTCCATCCAGCCCATCCTTTCATCCTCCCCCGAACCTTTTTACTGAAACAACTGAAGCAAAGGCGGCTAGGCCACCTACTGTCGGTCATTCAGTTCATCGGTTCATGTTATGCCCAGACTGGACAAACTGAGACGTACAGGGAAGCGGCAAATCAGTCTCTTTTCAATCCGCAGGTCCGAAGGGATGGGTTTTTTGTCCAGGCACTGCTGCTCTTTGCGATCGGCCTACATTCTTGCGGCGAGAGAGAGCGAGTTGGCCAGGTCCTCACTATGGCAATCGACATGGCTATAGAGCTTGGGATGAACCGCCAAGAGTTCTCTAGTAACAATGGGGAGTCCTGTAGGGTGCTGGAAGAAAGCTGGAGGAGAACTTGGTGGGAGCTATATGTCATTGATGGACTGCTCGCAGCTATTCATCAGAAAAACTCATTTCGGCTGTACAACACTCCTACCGATGTTCCCTTGCCATGCGAAGAATTAGACTATTTTACTACAGGCGTAAGTAATGCTACGTGAATTAATGACGTTACGGAAACTAATTCTGAGACACAGAAGATCCCTAGCCCGGTTCAGCTGGTGGAATTTGACGATGCTGCGTTCTCCAATGAGGAGCGTATTTTCTCATCATTCGCATATCGTGTCGAAGCGATCCGGAATGTGGGGAGGATCTTGGCTGTGGGCCAGCGCGGTGGTTCAGAAGAGTCTGATGTGGATGAAGCAGATGCATGTCTAGTTAATTGGGCTTTACATCTTCCAGAGTCAAAGAGGGTGTTGGTAGATAGAGATGGGCAGGTAGACGAAATGCTCTTCCAGGCTTATATGATCGCGAACGCGTGAGTTCTGGGTGGCTCTGACATTCATGTGGCAGCTACTAACGTAAGTTCTGGTATAGGAGTGCTATATTCCTCCATCGACCGCGCTCACATCTAGCATTCCCTCAGCACCCCGACGACACGTCCTGCACCCCTCCAAGACAATTTGCTCTCCCCACCAAGGCAGATGGGTTTCACACTGCAAAGACAATCGGTGCTGCAGACGACCTTGCTCGTCTCATCACGCTTCCGACACCGATCATCAGACATACCCCCTTCTTCACATGTGCAGTCACCGTTGCTTCCATTGTTCACCTCTCCTCCTGCTCCTTTCTCATGACAAGCGATGATGCGCGTCTCGCGAAGGAACGCGTCCGACTTTCCGTGGGAGCATTGAAGACAATGCGAGGTGTATGGCCCGTTGCAGACACAGTGTTACATCAAGTCAAATCCGTCGCCCGGGAGGTCTACGCCAGGAAACCCTCTTCCCAGAATTCGTGGGATATCGCTACGGAGGAGGCGATCATGCGGTACCTTGAAGACGAGCAAATACAGGGTCTCGACGAGCTGTGCACAGATCCGTACCAGGAGCTACCGTTGATGGCAGTTGGAGGGACATGACGAAGGGTCTCAGTCTGGCTTTTGCTTTTGTATTCCTTTTTCTTTCCTCGCGTTTGGGACAGGTTTCTAGGTCCATGATGGTACGGCGATTGGAGTACAGCTATGTAAGTGTCAGGCGGGAATGGAGCAACACGTCTGACGGGGAGGAACTATTGGAGGGGAAAGGAAGAAGAGAGTAAAGTAAAAATCCAAAAAAAAAAAAAAAAAAAAACATGGTGGATCTGGTGTTGTACATGATACATACAAGTTAGTTTTTCTCCTCGAGTTTGGTTGTAATGTATTTTACTCTCAAGTGGGTTATGGATCTGTTCTGTACAGTTGGCACACCTACTAGTATATGCAGCATGCAGTATGCAGTATACAGTATGCAGTATGCGGTATGCAGTTATGCAGTATACACTTCTCTGTAGTTTTGTTGATTGAGTTTTTTTTTTTTTTTTTTTGTTGCTATTTGTGGAGCAAGTGTGGAGCAGTGTGAAGCAGTGTATTGCAAAGTGTGTATTGCGCATTGGGCTCGAAGTAGAAAAAGAAAAAAAATCCAAAAGACAACCGAGTCATGTGTAGTGTAGTAGTTTTGTGGGGTGGAGAACATGAGGGATAGATAGATAGCTTCGAGCCTCGCCACCGCCAAGAAAGCAAGAAGCCGGCATGAGCATTGTACTAGTATTGTCACACACACACATCCATCTCATCTTTGAGAGGGGCTGTTCTAGAGCTGCAAAGAGTGTTGCAGAGTTGTTGTTGTTGTTGTTGTTGTTATGTGATTGAGGCTGTTGCAGCCCCGGTTGATTGCTGCTTCGCCTCTCTCCCTCTCCAGAGCGAACTCCCATGCGGGCCAAGCGAGGCTGAGCCAGTGGGAGGGTTAACCCACCACCACCACCACCACCACCACCACCACCACCCCACACCACCCAACGCAGTTTTACCAGAGCAGTCCAGTCCAGGCCATGGGGCTGAGCTCTCTCTCTCTCTCTCCCTCTCTCTCTCGCGAGCCAACAATGTATGTTTGTGCGTGTATTTATATATATATACATACAGACGTATTTTGCACACGCGCTGCAGCCCTTGTCATTGTCTAGTGTCTAGTGCGCGACGCATGGGCGAGGAGGGCCTATATGGGGTTTTCCTTTTCTTTTGCCGGAGCAAGAAACCCACCGAGCTTACTTACTTACTTACTTACTTACCGACATGGAAAAGTATACATACACACATACACACATACATACATACATACATACATGCATGCTTTGGGGTGGTTCGTATTCTACCGTGTACTGTAGTTCAATTGAGAAAATTGCTGGGGATATCGCTCGCGTAAAGTTGGCTGATTCTGCGGTTTGGGGTAGATGGCCCCCCCCTATCCTAATCCTGATCCTAATCGCATCCCAAGGCAGATTTCGGCTCGTATCCCGTATCCCGTCTCCCATCTTCCGAATTCCCACACAAATGAGAACGGAGACCCGCAACCAATAGTAAGCGGGGGCAATGGCACTCCCCGCTGCAAAAAAAAAAATTAGTCAAGCGGCACTCGCCTGCACTGTTAGTATGGCCTGGGGAAAAAAAAGAGCTTGATCAAAAAGTAGAATTTCAGGCCCGAATAAGCAAATAATCGACCAGATTTGCTGAAGGGGCTGGTCGAAATCTTAACTGGATTTTTTCGTAGGGCAGGGCCTAAGCGAAGCCTATAGTAACTAGTACATGGTACTTGTACTTGCATTGCACACAACGCCCGTTCAATGTCGCGCCAGAGTGTTACTGCTACAAATATGAACCACAGTTCCCGTCCCTCGTGTTGTGTGCTCCCTATCCATCCTTCCTCCCCCTCTCCCTCTCCAATTTTCTCACGGCCTTCACCTCCCCGCCTGCCCTCTCTCTCGCTCTCTCTCTCTCTCTCCCCCTCTCTCTGCCTCGAACTAATTCATCTCTGACTTGCCCGCCGAATCACCGCAATGGCACCGAGAGGCGGAGGAGGCAGGGGTGGCGGCTCGCATAGCGGCAGCAGTAGCAGTGGAAGTTCAAGTAAAGGGAGCAATGCTCATACAAATTGGAACTCGCAGACACAGTTGGTAGGGAGCCACTTCAAGCAGCCTATTGTTGTTGTAACCCTTGCCATCGCGTGTCTGTGTTTCGTTGGCGTCCTGGCTGTTGCCGCCTGGTCGTACGCTGTCAAGTCGAACGGGCGGAAGGTGTTCAAGTGGTTTGGCATGCCACTGGCTCTTGGGGCTGTCATTTTGTGGGTGTTTTTATTCCTTCCTTCCTCTCCTTTCTCCGTTGATGAGTGTACTGACGGCTTTTCTCTCAGATACATGACTCTCGGCATCATTAACCGCTTCCTCCACGAATTCGAGGCCGAAGTGCCTGCGTCCTACGTCTTCCTCTATGTCGCCGCCGAATATTTCCTCCTCAAATCCTCCGTCCTCCTCCTATTCATAGTCTACTCCATCATTAAAAACCGAGTTCAAAGCATCTGGAAGGACGTTTCGCGCTTCCGCCTCTGGCATCTCGCACACCTTGTCCTCGGCAGCACCCTTGCTCTGCTTTGGATTATTGATACCATCGCTATTTTGGTCTATAATCTCAAGTTCCTTGGGTCGCCAACTGGTAGGATTAGCACTAGTGCGCTATCGTGGCTGGGGAGATGGAGGAAGGTGAATGGGGCGTTTCACGTGCTGTATTTGATCGCAGCGGTGGACGTTATGGTGTGTGCCATTGTCATTGCCAATGGCGCGCGGTCAAGGAAGGTTCCTAGCCTGGTGCGTATCAATCTGATCGCTGATCTCCGGCCCACACCTAACCCGAAATTTCAATTAGATATCTAAATACCTCCTTATCCTCGTCGCTCCCGTCCTTCTCGTGCGGAGTCTTGTCCTCGGTATCTACTCTGTCGTCTTCACCGTTCTCTCGCACACTAGACCGGAAGCTGCCGATTTGGCATATGTTATCTTTTATGGAGTTCCCACTGTCATCGTCTTTGCCGGCCTCGTCCTGATCGCTACACAGGGTGATTGGTTCCCCGAGTACCAGGCCGTCCAGCAGGGGAACGTGCCAGCCGATCCCACCACGTACGCCCCTCCAGTCTCGTACTCTAACCAGAATGCGTATGCCGGCCAGAACGCGTATGCCGGCCAGAATATGTATACCGCTCAGGGTACATATCCTGCTCAGAATACGTACTATGGACAGACGCCGGTGGCTACAGCAGTGTCTCAACCATGGACTCCACCGGTGCCGCAACAACAGCCATACTATAACACAAGTTACCAGCGTCCCATGTGATACTGGAAGATTCTTGGGGGCTGTTGCATTCGGCGGGGAACTTGGGTGTGCCCAAGCCCTGTCTATCTCTCGTGTTTTTTTTGGTTTTTTTTTTTATGTATATCATGGGTGCATTCAGCGGTACACCTATTTATTCTATATACGATATTTATTTTTATTATTTTTTTCAAAGGAAGATCGCATCCCTACAATAGCTATACCATGACACATTTTTTGGTTTAAAAAAAACAATGCAAAATAGTGGCGTTTCTCTTTTTTTTCTCTCATTTTTCTTGTTTGAAGTATCAGTGGACGGTTTCGTTGACTTGGGCAGTAAATATATAAAAATACTAGGGTACTGAAATTGTAATGAGTAACAAAACAATTAAAAATTTTGTTTTTCCGCAGAGAAAAATTCCAATAGAAAATCAGGCTGTCGATAACAGGCAGGAGCCTCTCTTTTATTTATTTATTTATTTTTATATTTTGTTATTTTTATTTTTTTATTTCTTTCATTTATTATCATTTGTGTGTCATGGTCTGGGAGGCTGTTTATGTATTTTTTAATTTTTTTTTTTTCTGTATTTTATTACTATTATTATTACTATTCTGAACGCGGTGAACAATAAACTCTGCGTGTGTGTGTAACCAACGTCAACTTAACCAACTAACCAAACTAACCAACTAGTTAAACCTTAAACTAACTACGGAAGCCGGCTTACAAATAAGAGAGGCTTATTTTTTTTATTTTTTTTATTTTTTATTTTTTTTTCTTATTACCTTCCCCTTCTTACAAACTGCAATTCCGTATAACCCTAACCACAAAGCGGGAGGGTTCCGCACACTTTATTCATTCATCCGTTGGTTCGTTCATGCAAAAACCCAACCCATGCAAAACCAAACTTTACTTTGCTTGCGCTGTTGCAAACTCGTTTGTGTGTTTGTGTGTGTTTGTGTGTGTGTAACGGCCCCGGCACGGAGCAAGTTCCGGCAGCCGGTGTCCGGGTCCCTGATTTCCAATTAATTTGCAATCTCTTAGAAATTCCGCATTGGGGAGGGGGGGAGGACAAGTGAGCGAGTCGTGTTTTTTGTGTGTCGTCGGTTCTTGTTCATCCGGGCCGGAGAGGGGGAATATGCGGAATATGCGGGGTAGAACACTCTCTGCTCTCTCCACTCTCTTCTCTCTCTGTTTGCCCCTCACACACACACACACACCCAACCCGTAGTACAGCAACAGTGCAGTACGGTACGGTACGGTACAGTGCAGTGTAGTCCACCCCCCTCCCTCCCCCACATTCACTTCACTCCAAGTTCGGCTGAGTTCTTTCCTTTCTTTCCTCCATTCACTATATAAACCCCTCTCTCTGCCCTCGTTTTTCTCTGAGCCCTTCCTTCACCCACCAGCCGTTCCCCGCTGAACCGCCAGAAATACATCACTGCATCACTGCATCACTACTATCGCCCGTCTTCAATTTGTCCCGAGAGCAACCTAAGCCGCCATGGTCCTCCACCTCTATGGCAGCCCCCACTCGACCTGCTGCCAGCGCGTTTTGACGGTGATGAAGGAAAAGGGCCTTGAGTATGAACTTAAGCCCATAGATCTGAAGAACAGCGAGCACAAGGTCAGCCCCCTTCCTTTTGGGTGTGTGTGTGGATTGTTGTGGTCTGACAGAGTACAAGGCTACGGAATACATGAAGAAACAGCCTTTCGGCCAGATTCCTTACCTTGACGACGATGGGTTCATCATCTACGGTGCGCCTCTCCACGCGCGAAAGAGATTGTGCGACCAAACTGACAAAGAGGCTGACTAGAATCTCGTGCCATTTGTCGCTACCTTGCTCTTAAATACGCGGATCAAGGCGCACCTCTTATTCCTTCGCAGACAGACCTCAAGGCCCTGGCGATATTCGAACAAGCAGCGAGCGTGGAACTTTGCCATTTTGACGCCTACGCGAGCAAGCTCGTTATGGAAATGGTATTTAAAACGTGCGTTTCTCCTGTAAGACGTGACAACATAAATACTTAACATTGATACAACAGGTGGTATGGACGCAAGCCCGACGAGGTAGTCGCTGCGGGGTTTAAGACCGAACTTGGAAAGCGCCTCGATGTGTATGAGACGATACTCTCCAAGCAGCCCTATATTGGCGGAGAGGTGCGTTCCCCCCTCCAAGACCTCGCCCATGTACCTAGCTAATGAGGCTTCAAGAACTTCACCCTTGTCGACATCTTTCACATACCATATGGCGCGATGCTCGAGAAAGCGAGCGCGGGAGAGCTAATTACTGAGAGACCGAAGGTCAAGGCATGGTGGGATCGAATTACGGAGAGAGCTAGCTGGAAGGCTGTTAGTTCCCCTACTTCTTAGGTTGGAGCGAAGAACGGATTACAGCAGACTAATCGGCTCACTGCACTTGAGCTAGGATGGGATATAGTCGGGAGGGCAAGGGTTGACGTCTGGGGGGGTGCATTACTTAGTAGCTAGTTAGAGCTCCCACTATTAAGAATCGCAATAGAAGCTTAGAGTTCCAATCTCCCTGGCTCTTGTTCGGATAGTCTAGACCACACGTGCCGTAGTAGTAAATAAAGCTAACTAACTACCTTTCCCCCCAATGTGCTCGTAAAGTTATTACAACAACAACTCATATTAAAATCCTCTCCATCCTCTCATAAAGGCACATATCTTGATTGTGCCGACTAGGAGGAAGTATCATGTATCGTTGGGTTTGCAGAACGCCGGGCTATCTATCCAACAACAACACCTCCAGCCTGCCACCCGCACCTATTCATCCATGCATCCATGCATCCATCCATCCATTTATCCCCAAAAACCAAACGAAACCAAACCAAACCAAACTACGTCTTCCCGCTCTTCACGTTAACATTGCCCACAGCGGACCCAAAGACCTCCCTCCACCCGGCAGCGCGGCCGTGGGCATGCTTCACGTGCACCCAGCTGGACAGGGCAAACACGAGGACGATGGCGACGTTCATTGCAGCAACGGCGGCGAAAAACTGCCAGATGTTGGGGTTGCTGCCGCTTCCTGTTACCTGCGACACGTTCATCCCGTAGATGCCTGTCATGATGGTTACGGGTGCGAAGCTGGATATGTAATATAATAATAATATAGGTGGGTATGGTTAGCTTTTGTTTTTTTTTTTCTTCATTTTTTTAATTTTTTTTAATTGAAATCCGGCAGTTGGGTTAGCTTGATGGGTTTCTTCCTCTTCTTCTTCTTCTTCTTGTGTTTATTGTGTGTGTGTGTGTGTGTGTGTGTGTGTGTGTGTGTGTGTGAGGGGGGGAAGGATATGTAGGGTTTAATAAGGAGGGTATATGTGTATATAGAAAAAGAGGAGGGAGGGAGGGAGGGAGGGAGGGGAGGCGAACATATATGTAAATGAGTTTACGAGTGTAGTCTTTCTTGCCTCGGATTTCTGGTCTTGTATTGCTGCCATCTTTTCCCTTGTTTGCCACAATAGGTCGGTCTGCTCTACTAAATGCTGGAAATCCTCCTCAAGCGATTCTCTGCACTCGCTCGCCTTCTCGTCATACCGCCCATGCCAACTTAAGCTTCCGCCTCGCTTCACCACCGACAGCGCTCTTTTGATCTCCTCGACGTGGCCTACAGACGTGTCTGATATGCCGTTGATGCGACGGTCCGCGTCCCGGATGTTAGCGATGATCATACTCCAGCAGTAGCAGTTGAGCCGGAGGATATGGTGGATCGCGTAAAAAGGGGATTGAATAGCGTGGCTCAGATCGAGGTGCTCGAACGACTCGATGTACAGTTCGCGGAATGTCTTTTCCCTCTGCGCATTTGGGGTTGGGGTTGGTATCGGGGAGCGGTACGCAGGGGGGCGGATGAGCGTACGTGGGGATAGAGTGACCTTCTTGTGTGAATTGAAGATGAGTATTCCTGGATGGGCTTGCGTGTCAGCTTTAAACTCTCCCCATCACCCCGCCCATACTTTTAAAACCTTAGAGCCAGCCTTTTCAGACTATGGTGTGAAAAGGGACCGCAACTAACCGGTCCATCCATCTCCTGCTTCGTCGTGGTGGATATACATTGTCACCTTGAAATACTCCGCGTCCGTCTGCGAAGATGTTTTCTCGGCGGGGACGCCAAACGCAATGCTTGTAAATGGCGCACGATGCCTTTGAGACGGCGAAAGCGGTGCCACTCCATGTTTCCCGCGAATGCTCCACTGGAAAAATCTGGGATCTAGACCTAGTGTGCGTCCAAATTCTTCCATCACGCCTGACGCTAAGCTTCCCTGCTGTTCGGCCATGAACAACCGCACCCTTACGCCCCCGCGGTTGTCTTCATCCAGAAATTGCCCGAGTACTGCTCTAGTGCGAATGTCCGGTCGTTGCACCAGCTCTAGCGAATCTGTAATGTCGAGCACAGAAATCACGAGGTCTTCGTCTTCAACATCTGTCATCATATAGGTGTCTAGTTCCTTCAGGTTATCCCACCCTGCCAGAACCAGCCGGTGGACGTATTCATGGTATGGCAGCCGGTTGCCACTCCAGGTGTGGTATTGCGGCAGAGAGCTGTGGGTCAATTGCCGGGCTTTGCGCGTAAACCGCCTGATCGCCGTCACCCTGGGCGCGAAGAGGTGGCTAACGTCTGCGTGGGGTGGGGGCTCGGCGTGGTGCGATGGACTGGGCGAGGAGTCTGTGGGCGATGGTGCCGCCATGGTTGCAACAGAAGATGGCAACAAAGTCAAGGCCGATCAGCTGGAAGACGCGGGGGGTTAGGTTTGGTGGCTGGTGCGCCGACGGGGATATTCAGCGCCACCACCGATCCATCAATCCATCGCCGTCTAGACCGCCCCCAGGCCCAGTAATAGTGTACCCACCTGCATATGCGAACGTTAGCTACCTGGTGGTTCATGCAGGACGTAGTTGCTCCAGAGTTCAAACTCCTGCTGTTCCATACCCTAGCGCCCTGTCCTGTCACCCAAGAAACACCAACTCTTGTCTTTCGCCTATATAACTTCGTCTGTCCCGCCCAGCTTCCATCGCCATATTGTCTTCTGCAGTCGCAATGGCCACCGCTTCTGGCGTGTCTTTCACCACTCTCGCCCTCGAACACTGGGTCGTCACTCTCGTCCTCTTCGCGATCTTCTTTGAAGCCTCCTGTATCACCTACCGCCTCTTGTTCCACCCGCTCTCTGGTTTTCCTGGGCCGAAGCTCGCCGCTGCCACTAGCTTCTATGCCATCTACTATGACATGTTCCTCACTGGCCGTTTGGTGAAGCAGGTAGCGGTTTTGCATGAACAGTACGGTGAGTGGTTGGGCTTTCCGAGGCGCTAAAGTCTCGAATAACGTTGGAACGAAGGTCCGGTCGTTCGCGTCACGCCGGATGAGCTACATGTGAAGGATATCGATGCATATTACCAGTAGCTTCCACCTCTGAGCCTCTGCTTGATTGTGCTAAGGGTTGGGCCTAGGGTGTACAAGATCGGGACTGAGTTTGCCAAATCCAAACAATACTACGATAATCCCCTGGTTACGGGCTCTCTCCTCTGCATCCACGGGACACCAGAGGCTAAGAAGCGGAAGGACGCATTCAACCCTTTCTTCTCCAAAGCAGCCGTTCGCAGAGTAGAATTCCTCTGCCACGAAAAACTTACCCAGTTCCTCGACGCTCTCGGGAAAGCCGGGGAGAACTCCACCGTCGTTGATATGTCCCGTGGATTTCGGTGCCTGACAGCAGATGTTATCATGCACTATTCGTACCAGAGAGACTTTAGGGCATTGAGCTCAATGGACTTCAGATGTGACCTCATTGATGCGTTTGATGAGCTAGCAAAGACTGCGAAACTGGGAACGTACTTTAAAAGGACTTTCGTCTTGGTGAATTGGATTGCTAGTCAGCTGCCGAAGAGTATCCTCGCCAGGGTCATTCCTCCTATGGTGACGGTTGTGGAATTCCAAGAGGTTCGCCCCGAGTTCAACCTTGCGGAAAGGGAGTAGAAGAAGAGTACTAACCGCCAAAACCCTTAGAAATGCCGCTCCAACATCCAGTATCTTAAAAGTAATCCCCGGGACCCAAACTCTACTACTCCTTCAATTTTCGACCTCCTCCTTAAACCAGACGTAGAGAAGGGCCGCCCGGTTCCTTCCGATGATGATCTGACTGCTGAGGCAGTTCTCATGTTGGCCGCGGGAATGGATACAACAGCTAATGCACTTCGTTTGGGCACATGGAGTGTGCTTTCGGACCAGCGAGTCTATCGAAAGCTCAAGGAGGAGCTGCGCAATGTAATGCCGAATCGGGATGCGGTGGTTGACTCGGCAACGCTTGAGAATTTGCCGTATCTTGTACTCCTCTCCGCTCTAGCTGCGAGACTGCCGGCGCCTTGACTGACGGGTGCTTTCTAGACTGGCGTGGTGAAAGAGAGTCTCCGACTCACCTATGGTGTCCCTGGGCGCCTTGCGCGGACCGTCCCTGCTTCGGGGGCTGTCATTTGTGGTTGGAAAGTGCCAGCAGGTGTACGAATTGCGCCATCACACTATTTCCCATCCAGTATTTAGAAAAGGCTAACCTCTACCAGACAACAGTTTCTCAAAGCGCTTACGTCTACCATACCGACGAGAAGTACTTTCAGAATGCACGCAGTTTCCTCCCTGAGAGGTGGCTTGGAGATAACGCTAAGGAGCTGGACCGAAACATGGTTTCCTTCTCCCGGGGCTCGCGCATCTGTCTTGGCTTGAAGTAAAAATTCATTCTAGACTCCTGCCTACTCCTAATAGACAACTAACTCCTATAATATCTAGCCTAGCAAATACAGAGTTATTCCTCACTTTTGCCCACCTCTTCCGTCGGTTCGAGCTCGAGGTCTACGGAACTACTGCTGAGGATATGGAATGGGATGACTTCTACCTGCCGGTGTTCAGGGGCCACTTGAAAGTCTTGATCAAGCTGGCGGATGGGTAGGTCGAAGCGGGTGTATAGCGCCCTTAGAGAAGTGTGGGTGGTGGCATATAATTCAATATGTAACGTGTCTAGCTTGACCGCAGAGCGGGTGGGTTGTTGAATGGGACGATTATATATACTTTTGTAGGAGGGTTGGCCAAACTAAACATATAGAGAAGGATGACTAGAATAGACTAGAGAGTATAAGGAAGCGGTGGGCAAGGACAATTTGAGACGCTGGAACGTTGTTGGGCTACTTGGGCTGCGGCCAGGATAATTACACCCAGGAATTGTATGCTCAATGGTGGGTGGCATCGCCGGCTCCGCAGCGTTGCGTGACCCGGTTCTGGTCTGGGGAGGGCACTAGCTGTAGGGATCGGGGATTTTGCAGCTTTTGCTGTTGTGGCAGTTGGACGGCATAACCAACTGATTCCCCGGCTAGGGGTAGTTGTACCAACCCACCTGCCTATATAGTTTGCATCATGCACTGTTGGGAATGACAGATTTTCCCAGCCTAGCACGGGTTAGACCCCTTGTTACGGGAAGAACAAGTTGCGTCCGTATCAAGGGTAATGGGGAGATGCAGTGAAACCCACACAACGGATGATCCCCTGGTTTCCAAGCTGTACTTAGTGTGGGATTGCCCTGGACATGCCAGCCCGTCCTATCGTTTATTTTGTTCGGGCGGTGGGGTTGCGAATGAGTCTATAGCCCTGTGCAACTTATGATATGTAGTGTGATTTCGTACGACATGTGGGAGCGCTAAGAGTAGGTTTTGGAACGAGGTCGTTTTTTTTCCAGCTGATTGATAAACTCGAGAAGGAGATCTAGGGGGACTGGCAGATCCACAAGAGATTAGTTCTGTAATACTGCTCTTCGACTTTCGGGAGTAGATTCGCTGCTCTCATTTGCCTTGCGCGCTCTGCCATCGGGGTTGGCCAATGGTAGGATTTGGAGGGGGTTTTGATTGCGGGGGAACGCCTCACTGACAGCGTGGCTGAGGCCTTGATTTATCTTTGGAATGGAGTGGCAAGAGCATGCAAGAAACGATTGGTCGCCAATAGCGTTGATGGCGCATGGGGGTTACTACGAAATACTGAAAATTTCCCCTTTGATTTAGGCAGGTCCGGATTCCACGCTGGCACGCTCTCTCAGAGGGATGTAACGGGCGGTATACAGCTTGGAGAAAGCTCACATATGAATAATGACTACTTGACTTCCCACTGAATTTAGAGCGCAGCCGGGCCTTCCAATCTAGGCTTCAGGAGAGAGAAAGCATGTACAGTAATTGGATTGACCGTAAAGAGCGAGTTGAGTAGGAAAACTTGCTGCGGAAAGGAGTGTGTGTTGGTCATACAAACCATGGTGCGACCATTCGCCCGTAAAACAGATGTTCTGGTGAGACAAGAATGAGACTGGGATGATAGCTCTTTTCTAGTAGGTTGGGAGTTCGTGTTTGTCCTCTCCCTTGCGGAATATCCACCAACCTGATTCTGGCTGCAGGGTGTCGAGCCCGGCTTTGGGCTCTTCTACTCCGGTCCTTCTGCCATGCTCCCACGGCGGCCTCGATGGAGTCAATAGATCCCCGCTACTGGTAACTCTGGTGCCAACTAAACCTGCTATCATAACAGCGTTATACACGTCACCATTGTCATCAACCTTAATCGGGACAGAAGTAAAGCCATTAGGAATATCTGCTGTATCGATTCGGCTGTAGACCACATCGTCCAGGACGAGGGCTGGAGCAGGAATACCATAACCGCGGGATGTTCCACAAGGTAGGAAAGACGATTTTCCAGCCTCACCCCAGAAACAAAATGCGGTAATCCATCCAGACAGATAAGTTGGTCCACTCCCGCCACCCGAGTAATGCGCGATCTTTTGCCAGAACTCTTTCGTTTCCGAGGCGTCGGGCGAGTCAAAGGTTCCTACGAAGCGCGTTATCACGGGCTTGAGTTGTTGATACCAATCAGCAGTTTCCGACC
Source organism: Geoglossum cookeanum (assembly GCA_021527025.2). NCBI lineage: Eukaryota > Fungi > Ascomycota > Geoglossomycetes > Geoglossales > Geoglossaceae > Geoglossum > Geoglossum cookeanum. Next base: position 133,332 of record JAJDFF020000041.1, read on the forward strand.
CCAGCTGTGGGATCCGTTCGATCTTCGTCAAGATCGATTCCCAGTCCGCCTTGTCGCCAAGAAGGGTAACAGACGGGAGGCCACAACGTATTGTGAACTTGTAGTCGAAATACTTCTGCAAGCTGCCCATCATGATTACCGATGCAACAACGTTGTCTGTATCTGTAGTCGTCGTGAAATTTGGCATAATCCACTCGCACAGAGAGGGGTCCACGATATTCTCCTTGAGCTCGTGGGTCATCGCCTTTGCTAGCTTGTCAAAGTCTGGCATAGCGCTCTTGACTTCGAGCTCTCTCCGGCCTTGGTGTGCCACGAACACGGAACGGACCTCTTCTGCATGAGCGTTGATATAGAGACTTAGCTGTGTTAAAATGGAAAACCAGACGTCCTCTGGCCGGATGATGAGATGGTGGTGGTGGTTGTAGGCGTCGACGGCTGCGAGGACGAAGCCATTGGGCGAAGAATACGTGGCTGACCCGCTTCCGATATGACTGAAGGACGACTGCAAGATTGACTGGCAGTTTTGAAACTCTTTGGGACAGGAACCTTTCAAGAGCTCTCGGTCAGACGTCGCCAAAGTGTGACTCTTTGACCAGATGTTTGCGCTATGCGATGCAGGCTTGGTTACGACGGGCATGCTTGACCTAGATAGCGTCTGCCGATGGAAAAGTTGTTTTTGATCTGGTGAGAGCGATGCTATACGGGCCTGATGGGCTGGAGTAGCATCGTGGTCGGAGGGGTTTTGGTGGCTGCAGTAGCCTTATTTATATGTGCGGGGATGTACAAATGTTATGCGCATGAGTCAGCGTCCATCAGCCGGGTAAAATGGTAGTGGGGATGACTCATGAACTGGATTTTGATGTAAGTACGTGTACTTGGTACTGCTAACGGATGGCGGGTACGAACTGGAGGCAATTTCCCGTTGATATTGCTCGATAGTATGTTGTAGGGTACCTCGTACATGTACCGTGGTGTGTGAACTGAGTAATAAGAGTAGTCACCGGGATATTGTGTAGGAAATGGAGCGCACAAGCACATCCATGTGATAATTGAATGATGCCCATAGGAAAATTGTATATTTGAGCACTTGCCTGTGCTGAACCCATGATGCAAAAGAGGCATCATCAAAATTGTATTGCTTCTATTTGATATGCTTAGTTTGTTAGTGATAGAAAATTTTCTTTATCTCATAAATTGTATTTAGTACATTACATGTGCCTTCTATAGCAATGTAGTAATGTAGATTTAATACAATACATTTTCAGCTATCTATATAATATGTTTAACATATTAATACTTACTGATATATTTCTAATAATATATAAGCTGTTGATGATTATATCAATAAGTTGGCTTGTACTTGAGGGGTGGGGGAAAGTCTCTGCCCAGCAATGTGCAACTGAATATATGGTTGCTAGGCAGAGACTTACTTCTGCCTCCCAAATATAATAATTTGAGAGGGTTGCTAGATTGTATTTTGTAGTTTATTATTTTATTGGCCTTTGTAAGAACCGTAGCGCAGGTTTTAGGGAGATATAGTAATGTGACGGTTTATAGTAATGATGGAGTAGCTCCGGTGTAGTGCAGTAGTAATACGTTCGTAGAGGCAATGTGTTATTACGGAAGTAAAGAAGCAATTAGTAGGAGTGCTCTTAGTATTGTAACTTAGAAGAAGAACTAATCACAGCCCATTTGTAAGGGTTGCCTCCTGCAGGGACCCCTAGGGTGGTTATAGCAGTGTGACATTGCTTGATCGGCTTGGGCGCTGATGGCACAGTGGCAGGTCGACGTAGATGTGTGTAGGCTTAGTCAGAGCGCCGAGTTCTACTAAGGGTCGCTGATGACCTACTGTGTAGGCTACAGGTGTGTATGGTGTCAGAAGGCAAGAGGATCAATTCTAGTATGTAGAAGAACTGATCACTGGCCTCCTCTTGAGGCCCAGCCGATCGACTAAATATAGTAATGGAACCCACATAGAGTTACTCTGCTGCATGACATTCCTGCGGCCAGTGCAGGCTCCTGACATATGTCTTTATTAATATACTTAACCAAGCAATCAATTACATTCAATTCTGAGCTACATTCAAATCGTACCTCCGTAGCCTCAATTTCCAACAAACGTCTCATCCAGCGCTACATAATCACGCTGAAACCTACCTTCAACAGGTAATGTATCTTCTTCGACTGGAGAGCAATTGCTTGTGACCTTCAACATGGTTTCCGCGTCAATAAGGCAACATGTCAGGGATCTATAAGCGGTGGTTCACCACCTATCTACAATATAGACCTAACGTGATGGTATGAGTCAAGAACTAATTTTAAAATGGCGTTGTGTTGGGCAGCAGTGAGGTGGAAAACGATGTTCCCTGCTAGGAAGAGGCTTTTTTGGGATATACTTGGGACTGCAAGATCGTTTATGGCATTACGGTTCCGGAAAGCCCAGAACCCAGAGCAGTATCATTCTAATACTGAGGAAACAAAGCTAATACTACATACTCAAGATATCTGATATATCTTTGTTGGACACAAAACCCAGCTCTTTTTCAGTCGGGAGGAGCTGGGTTAGGACCAACTCCTTAGGAAAAAGATCGCTCTTCCCTAAGGCAATCAATTACGCATCACTTGATCTTTTACTCAGTGGGAACAGCTCCCACCTGTGTCCCTCATAGTTGTAGGCCTTTGGCCACCATTCTGCAGGTCCAGGCAGGGAGTACCAACTTTCCGGATCATTTTCCCATGCTATTATATTCCGGAAAACCGATTTTTCCTCCTCAATAAAGGTGACATGAGGGGGGGAGATACTTTAAAATTTCTGCGCGATAATGTGGTTCCTCTCCCACAAGGAGATCAGGCTTCTGTCACAATCAGAGACCTTCCTCCTGAAGGAACGGATACGAACCCATCATGTCTGTTGCCAGTGCTTGAACGACACTCGCAAAATGTTGGACCCTAAACCCTTGTTTAGGGATTTATAGTCTCCACTAGGCTCTGCAACCTTCCCCCCATTGATTTCGTCATCACGATGCCATATGCCTTCCATATCGGAGTCATCTTCATACTCTACACCCTCCCATACGGGATTTCTGTCATTATAGAGGGCATACAAACCCCCTTTCTCATCGCAGCCGAGTTTCTTTGCCATGGCTCTTGTGGATATCCCCTTCGTAAACCTACTTGGGTTGGCATTTCTGATCGTCATAAAAATTGTCAGAACGAATAGGGAACCAACATTCCTCTTGTGATTTAAGAACTCCAGTATATCCATCCTCAGTTGGGCTCGGACCTCAACCGACGCCCCAATATACTCGGGTGATGAAGAGAGCTTCTTAATTGCATATGACTTTGCAGATTGATCCACATGCTTTGCGTTTTCCATCTTCCTCTTCACTTCATTGAGTGCGTCATCCCAAAGCTGTTGCTTAATAGAGTATATATTGTTGCTCAAATCTCTGCTGCTCTTCTGCTTATGCTTGCGGGAACCGGTACTTTCCCGTCTCGGAGGGCTGCATGAGCGACTGCCTGAAACGTTGTCATCAGAACATATTCCGAGCATATATTCAATATAGTATTAGTAAAATTGGCAGTTTTGTGGGATTTAGAGACTTACTGGTGGTACTGAGTGAGAGTTAGAGAACTTACAGAAACTAGATTCGAACTGGTTAGATCTGGAAGGTTGTATGTATCACTAAGTTTAGCGATGATCAAAAAGTGAGGGTTAGGGCTTCAGTAGGATAAGGCTGAATTTGATTAACCCTGTAGAGTGTGCAATGTCAGTTGTTACCTTGGCGTCCATGTGGTGAAGGCAGACTCTGTCCCACGGTCGCATATGGCAACACAACACAATAACGCAGCAGTAGCAGTAGCGCAGGCTAGGAAAAGCGATAAAATGATAGAGGGCATACTAACTAGTAATTCTAGCGACTCAGAATTAAATTTCTACCATGTCGGGCAAGTGCATGCTGTATGCAAGTGGGCGCGCAATTGTAATGGGGTAGGCGGTGATGAGGCTCAATAGAATAAACGATATGTAATGCAAAATTACTGTAACCAATAGGATTTTGGTGACCCCATGTCAATTATTGACATGGGGTCACTAAAATCCTATTGGCCGGAAAAGTTTTTCATCGGCATATGAATTCCAGTATTGCAATACCACGATATAGCGATACTGGAACTTATTTATTGAAGTACTAACATATTATTATTAATTATGCCTCGAGGACGTCCTCCTAAGTATGCTACTGATGCGGAACGGTTTGAAGCGGAACGCCTAAAAGTCAAGAAGTATAAGCAGAAAAAGAAAGATGGAGAGAAGACAGATATACCGGAGACCAATGATGCAAACAAGGACAAGGATGAAGGTTTCAATTCATATCATCTATATCTATCACATTCCATTTGAAGACTAATCCTAGATTGCAAACAGTTCTACTTGATGATACCCGGCAGGCGGAGAAGACCTCGGTGGTGAAGGAAACTCAATACCGCATC